>JBAMAX010004175.1:0-126019 GCA_037043745.1 Chymomyza amoena | reverse complement strand
GCCAATAAACTTAGACGCCTTCAGTTATTGCCTCCTTATACCCTGAACCCGAATGGTAACGAGTGTGTAGGTTTAAAAAAATGCGTTTTTAGATAGAAAAGGGCGGGTGTAACTCTTCTAAAAATAACTCTATTTACAAAATAAAAATAATATTTAAACATCGAGAGATAATTCTTTTTCTCAATTCTCTCTTTTAAACCAAGGGGTGTATGGGAAGAGACATCTTCTTCTTCTGTTATCCTTTACTCCCATTGGGATCAATATATTCCGAGCCATATGCATAGGCGTCCAGTGTACCTTTTAGTCGTTGTGACTTGACTGCAACTTTCCAACTTGCTTGGGTTGTTGTTAGCCTGGTTTTTATATAGGGTCAAAAGCAGCAGCTGCTGCAAATGTTGCAAGTGCTGCAAATGTTCCACTCGCATTAATTATGTCAACATTAAAGATAACTTACCAGCTCGATTTTAAGGTTTATGTGCACTGCATTTAAATTTTTGCTCAATATCTTTCGAAAAACAAATGAAGTGTTAACTTGTTTCAACTGCACCAATCTATTCACGAACTCTGCATATCTCGAGCTATAAATCATGCTGGCTTTAAGCTCCGGCCAGTGTTGTTAGTGTTTTGTTGATATAATCGATTTTTTTCTTTTTTTTTTTGGCTTTGTCAAATCCCATTCGTGCGATAAAAGTGGCAATTGTTCGATTTTCCATGCACAACACTGAAAAATAAATTGCAAAAAATTTATGTCAAAAAAAGGAAAAACTCCCTTTTCGTATTGCCAATCAATGAAAATCGAAAGTGTGTCAAATTGAAACTGCAAAGAGGCGTGGCAATGGGGCGGTTCCAATTGCTGCGCTTGTTGCACAAATAAAATATTTATCAAAAAAAATACGCTATACCATCTATTTGTATGTTTTGTGTTTAGAAGATATTTTAAATAAAATGAAAAATGCGGATTTTGTTAAATAGTTTTACGCAGCTTAGTTGTATTCAATATTTAATTTAAGTAATTACAAATACAATCTAAGCTTTTCCAAATAGTTTTTACTCAGATCCAAATAATCAATGGTATATTAGGTTTGAACAATATATGCAACAGGCAGATCTGGCGTCCTGGTAGATCATAAATTATTTATGCCAAAATGCTGATATTTACCTTAGACAACCGTACTTTCGTATGAGCACGTTAATTTCGAAGATGACAAAAGCTAGAGAACTAGCAAATTCGTTTAGACAAGCTTTAGATCAAGTCTTTTGAGTTTAGTCGATATTTTTCCAGTTCCCTAGTTGAAGAAACTGAAATTAAAAAAAAGGATACAAATTCATATAAATTGAAACTCTTAACTTCCGGAAGTTTTTTAAGTTTCCGGAAATTCTATTCCATGTTTTAAACATGCCTTGTAGGCCGGGATGTCCTTAAGCACCCTCAGCGAATTTTGTTTTATGGAGTATTAACTTTTGTTTTGGAAGCAAAAAAAAAAGTCATTTCTGGGCCAAGTCCAGCGAATACGATTGTTAGATCGATGATATAGAATGAGTTTTTGGCCTTATAATCATTCGCAATTACAGATTTTTCGGCACGAGCCGAGCAGCGGCCGAAATTATCCACCAAAATTAAACGAGCTAGCTCACGTGTTATTTTTCCAAAACTCGTATTCGATTATCGAACACGATTTCTTTCACTTTTTTAATGTTATTGCCAGTGGTCAACGTCGAAGAAAGTCCGGAACGAGGCATGTCTTCGCCGGTCTCTCAACCATCCTTAAAGGTTTTATATCAGTCATAGGCTTAGGATTTTGACAACCTTTTCCAATATTGGCAACGACTCCTCACACGGAATTAGCTTAAAAACACAAAATTCAATACAAATTTTTTGCTCGATACTTTTCTACATTGTAAAGTTCGCAGAATACACAGACAGATCGTACTTATTTTTGACAAAGCAATTAAGAGCAGTGCTATCAACTTAAAAATATATAATTGCAGAAAAGTATTCAGTGTGGGCAGTTTACGATTATTATTTCCGTAAATTTTAAAATGCATCGATTCAGCATATTCATTTTTCTATAGACGAAGCGACCCAAGCGATACAAGTATATTCTAACCTCCGAACCCAAAAATCGAATTTTTGATTTTGTGCTTTTGTCAGCTTGTGCCGATCACGATTTTTTATTTATCCATTTACGATACATATTTCACCATTACAACCTGCTGTCCGTATTGGCTACGGAGATTATCCATTACTTGTTCTTATCATCGCAGGGGCGGTCGACATTCTTAAAGTAATTTCCGATAAGCCAGTGCAAACGTTGCATTAGACAGGGATGTGGTTTATTTGAATTTGGAAGTCACCATCCACAATAATCGCTCAAAAGATGCGTCGAAGAACTTTCCTATTCAAAGCTTTACGTCACCTTAGGCTAAGCACCTTGAACTTCTCCAGTAACATTGGCTTGCAAGAGAGATCCTTCGACGTATTAGCTTGCTGACTTCTATTTTTGTGTCGCTGATGATTGAATCCAAATTAATCAGCCTCATTTATTTATTTATTTTAATGTGGCTATAACAAAGTACAGTGGTCTTTAAAAATTTTTAATTAAATATTGAAAAATAGAACAAGGAAAAAGATAGATATAACTAATAAGCGTCACTGTGGCAAACTTTTTAGCACTTGCATCAGTGGCCAATGTCTTGGATTTTTAATAGCCAAGTGGAGAAATGGAATGGCATTTTTTTTTTAAGTAATCTCGTTTAAATGTTGGCCGCAACTGCGTTTTAAATGGTCCATCATGAAGGTCCAATTTTCCATGACTCGTTCAAGCATTTCCACTGGTATTTGGCCAATAACACGAGTAATGTTGGCTTCCAAGGCCTCAATTGTTGCTGGTTTGTCCACGTAAGCTTTTGACTTTACGTAACCCCAAAGAAAAAAGTCGAGCGGTGTGATATCGCACTATCTTGGCGGCCAAGGTACGGGTCCCATATGTGAAACTAATCGCTCACCTAATTGACCTCGCAAAGGAGCCATTGTTTCATTGGCAAAATGGACCGGAGCGCCATCCTGTTGGAACCAAATGTCGTCGAGATCACGGGCAACAATTTCAGGCAGCAAAAAGTCCATTAACATGACCGATAGCGTGCGCCATTGATGGTAATGTGCGCACCTTGCTCATTTTTAAAAAAATACGGAAAAATGATTCCACCAGCCCACAGACCGCACCAAACCGTTGTTTTTCTTGGATGTAATGGCAGCTGGTGGACCTCTTCGGGTTGATCTTCTCCCCAAATACGGCAATTTTGATTATTCACGAAGCCGTGGAGCCAAAAGTGGGCCTCATCACTGAACAAAATTTTGGTCGAAAACAACGGACCTTCATCGATCTTACCAAGAGCCCATTCACTAAAACGGCGACGTGCAGGAAGGTTCAATTCTTACCTTAGTTGAATTTTGTATGCTTTCAAGCCGAGATCCAAATGTAAAAAGCGCCAGGTGGTTGAACGCGACAGGCCAAGTTGTTGCGATCGGCGACGAATCGATTCCTCGCGGTCATCGTGAACACTGTCAGCTACCGTCGCTATATTCTCTTCACTACGTGCTGGATGTGGTCGATTTGGTCGTGTATCATCAAACAATGAATACTGGGTTTCAAATTTGGTGATGGTGTTACGAATTGTGGATTCGGTGGGTCGATTATGTTGACCATAAGTCGATCTCAGCGCACGAAAAACAGAATCAGAGTTCTGCATAAAATTGTGATTCGAGGTCACTTGTAACCATAATTAGGTTAAGTCAAATATTGACACATTTTGTATATTTTTGACTAAACTTTTTGCTGTATTTGTCCGATTTTGTTCATCTTTGACACACAGATGCGTGGAACCATAAGGCATCAGTCTGTTAAATTGATGAAAATATGAAACGGTGTTGCTAAAAATGAAAATCTACTGCAGGGGATCGGGGAAAGATATTGACATGATTCAACAAACTTCATCTTCTGAGGAAATATGCGCACCAGCTGGTAAGGTTTAGTATTTCTAGCTCTTCTTGTCTCCGAGATCCAACTGTTCATTCGGACGGACGGACATGGCTCAATCGCTACCCGAGGCTATGATAAACATTTTGATATAAAGGACTTGGGCTCTGCCGCGCCTCCTTCTGTCATACAATGCACAAATTTAGCATATCCTTTGTACTTTTCAGTACAGGGTATAAAAAGAAGACTAAAGAGCATCCTTGACCAAATAGGTGCTTCATAGTGTACGATTGGTCAAGGATGCCTCAAAGAGGCCAGTGAAGGTGTCTTAGGATAGAAGACGTGAAAATAAAGGGCCTTCCAGAATAAGAGAGGGCGCATTTTAAAAAATATATAGAAATTCGCTAAGAAATATCTTATGAATTTATTGGGTTCTCTTGGCACTCCAACCTTATGAGCCATGTCCAAAGTTGGGAGAGAGAAATATAAAGATGTTTGGTTGTGTAAGGATGGTAAAACGATTTAGTCCAATGCTGAAAAAGTTGCAACCAAATTGTAATTATCTATATCACGATGTGTCGTATCTTTACTTGTAGATAGGATGATCTTCATTTTGTTCATGCTTACAGATATGCTTTTTAAACGTTTCTCAAATTTCAAGAGAGTTCCATCGGAAAAATCTCTAAACAAAAACTTCAATTATTATTTTATGAGATTTGTAGTGTATTTTAATTCTAGGCATTGTTCCAGCTAATTCACATTTTTGAAAATCCAAAGACTGACTTCTTCCACTAATTCACCAATAAACTACATAAAATAAAAGTTTTACTTCAAAACTTCGCTGAGTCCGGATTCAACACATAACACTTCATCAATGACCACGACAATTTTATGGATGCTACGAAAAAGTTAAATTACAAAGACATTTTAGTGGACAACTTACTTAGGGATTTATGGCGAAAGAAACGAGCGCCTCTTAGATCTGCCACACTTGAGGCGTGAGTAATGCAAGTTGTTATCATTAAAATTTTATGCCTCATTTTATAATGATTTACACAGTGATGTGTAAATAGGCGCCAGACAACAACGATGTCAACACGATTAACAACACAAACACCAACAACACCAACAACACCAACAACAACAAGAGGAACAAAAGCGGTTCCTAATGACACACTGATTTTAATTTGAGATTTACTTTGCTTAATTGAATTTGAAAACTGGCTGACACTTAATTACCTTTGCTTTGTCAAATTAAAACTTTATGCATGCCAAAAGCAATCAAAGTCAAAAAAACACAAAGAAAAAAATCGCAGCTCAACAAGTTTTTACTTAATGGGACTGGAGGCTGGTTGGTCTGACGGGAGAGGGCGGGGGTGTCTTGCATCATTCTAGCGATATGTATTAGCCAGCTATATATAAAATGCTGCCATTGCTAGGCGCTCCTATATAGAGTAGCTCATAATGAAGCTGCAGCTATCGTTAAGTTGCCTCATTTTATGCCAACAAATATTTGCTTAAAAATTTATAGCGAACGGGAACAGTTTCATCGGATGGATAAGGGTAAGAAGAAGGCGTTTGTTTAGGGATGGAGAGAGGGAGGGAGGTACGGTCGTTGGTCCTCGCTAAAAGTTGACAAACAATACGCGTGAAAAATGAAAAACAAAGTAGATAAAATAAACCAACGGACGAACCAACGAACGAACAGTAGAATAAAAAAAATCCGTTTTAAATTAAAATTTTGCATTAATAGCCCAAACAAACGGGCAACAAAAAAATGTATATGTATGTGTATATACTTAAATATGCATACTTATATAATAAAATGAGACCCAAACAAAACTTGAGGCAAAAGCTCAAAAAGTTTTTTACTGCTAAAGTCACGTTTCAGTACAGAAGTGTGTGTGAGTGTTGCGCATAATTTGTACTTATGCCATGTTTACACTGCGCCACAGAGTTGCAGTTGACGATGTCTTGGGAAAATAAATAAGTTTTTCATTTATGTACCCTAAAGTATATATAAAGATCGCCATCTTTTATAACACCATGTGCTCAGGGGGATCCCCGAACATCATGTACAAATTTTGTGATCTACAAGTACGTTTCGGAAATTTCTTTCTCCTAGGTCTTATTAAGGGTGATTTTTTTTTTGATATTTCCAATAGCTCACGCGCAATATACGAGTTGTGTTCAAAAAGTAAGGTCAAGGTTTCAAATTTCGCGGGCAACGTACATATTTTTGATTATCGATTTTTTGTTTTGTTGTGTTGGTACACTCTTCCGAACATCTGTACCAAATTTCAAGTGAATGGCATTTTTTGTTTGGTTGTGAGAGGCGGAAAGTTTATAAGTGTTTGGCGTGCTAGGCGATTTTTTTTTCGGTCTTGGCTCTTCTGGCCGCTTCCATTGGGCGATTGGCATTTGGTTTCGATATCATAACCATATACCCATGATTCGTCACCAGTTATGACCCTTTTGAGTAAATCTGGGTCGACGTTGACGTCATTCAACAGCTCTTGAGCGATGCTCATGCGACGGTTCTTTTGGTCAAAATTTAGCAATTTCGGAACAAACTTCGCTGACACACGTCTCATGCCCAAAACGTTAGAAAAAATTTCATGGCACGAGCCAAACGATATACCGACATCCTCAGCAACTTCTCTGATAGTGATTCGACGATTTTCCAAAACAATTTTTTTTCACTGCTTGAACGTTTTCATCAGTTGTTGACGTGCTTGGGCGTCCAGAGCGAGGCTCGTCATTGGCATCTTCGGCCATCTTGGAAGAGCTTGTACCACTTGTAAACATTTTTTTTACTCAGAACAGTTTCACCGTATGCTACTGTCAACATTTCAAGTGTTACGGAGCACTTAATTTTATTTTTTACACAAAATTTAATGCAAATCCGTTGATCCATATTTTTCGATAGCAAAAAATCGCCGAGCATGCAAAACACTTATAACCTTTACGCCTCTCACAACCAAACAAAAAATGCCATTCACTTGAAATTTGGTACAGGTGTTCGGGAAGAGTGTACCAACACAACAAAACAAAAAAATCGATAATCTAAAATACGTTGCCCGCAAAATTGCTTAAGTCACCTTACTTTTTGAACACATCATCGTATACCAAAGTCAAAAATACTCATGCCCGAACGTTTATAAATTATTGAATATTATTACCAAAAATTGTGCTTATAAAAAATGTGTTAAGAATACTGCTTCCATTTTGCTTACCGTCATAACAATCGACCATCTAAGCAGGATATTTGATGCTCTTGTGACCAAAATTCGACCCAATTTTACCTTATTGATCTTGGAGCACCAAATCCTCACCGTAGAGAGCCTACTGTAGAAATTAATTCTACTGTAGCAGCCAGTGTTAGTAAAGACAGTCAAATGTATATTCGACGTCGTTCGCAGCAGTGGAATACATGTTATTTGATCACTTTGGAAATGCATAAAGAAAAATCAATGAATTGTCTTCAGCGATGAAGCGCTTTTCTGGTTTAATGGCTTCGTAAATATCTGGGGTTTTCGGAGTGAAGAGCAATCATAATCATTGCAAGAGCTGGCAATGAATCTACCAAAATGTACAAATTGGTGTACATAGTTTATGGACCGGTGACATCATTTGACAGTGCTTTTGTAAAGACGGCGATGGCAACAACTTTATGGTCGATGGGAGCTCCATATATCGTTCGATGATTTCCAATCCTTTTTTGCCCAAAATGGAAGAGCTACAGCCGCAGGCGAAACGACGGGCAAATTGCGGGATGAAATTCGTGAGCAATTCATGTCACATGTTGGTCCTGGGAGTTGGCCTTCTAGATCGTGCAATTTAACACTGCTCGAATGTTTTTGTGCAGACATACTATATAACGTTGCTTGGCTATGCAGACAAACCAGCTACTATTGCTGTCTCGGAAGACGACTTAACTGCTAATATTTGTGAGTTAGAAGTCGATTTTTGGGAAAAATTAGGCAAAAATTGGACCTGCCGGATGAACCACTTGAAGCGTAGTTGCGGTCTACTTTTACATAAAGTAATCCTTAAAAAGTAAATGGCAAAGGTTGATTTACAACCTCAAATAAATAATTCATCAATGTTTGCGAATTTTCATTGTTATACCCCTTATGAACGCCTTGATGGTAAGTGCCAGAGTAACCAAACTTTCACATTGGATCCCTTATTATTCCATAGAAGACGAGTTTATTTTACTTTTTTGATATCGGGGTTATATTAAATAGCTGTTTCAGGCGACCTCGAAAAAAACAAAAAGTTACACACACTTTTTAATGGTTCTTAAGCACTGTTCCTAATTGAATCAAACCCGGTTGACTATATCATATAGCTTCCATAGAGCAAATCAGACATAAAATCGATTTTTGTACAAAATTCTATATGACTCGTTTATTTATAAATATATCGCAATCAAATTTTGCACTCGAAAGTTTTCCAAAGTTTCCAAGCACTGTGTCAAATTTTGTTAAAATCGGTTGATGATCAGGGTGAATAGAGAAGTCGATATACCCATGTCCGTCTGTCCGTCCGTCCGTGTGAACGCCTAGATCTCAGAGATGGTAAGAGCTAGAGTTACCAAACTTTCACATTAGATCCCATATTATTCCATAGGAGGCAAGTTTATTTTATTTTTTTGATATCGGGGATAAATTATATAGCTCCCATGGGGGTGTTTGAGACGACCTCGACAAAAAAAAAGCGTTTTAGATGAATAATTCGTTTGTTTATGAAGATATCGTAACCAAATTTGGTATTCGAAAGTTTTTTATAGTTCCCAATCACTGTACCAAATTTGAGCAAAATCGGTTGACTATATCATATAGCTCCCATAGGACCGATCCGCCAAAATAACTTTTTTAAAGAAAAATTCGCTATATTTCGTTTTTTAATAAAGATATCCTAACCAGATTTGGCGTTTGGAAATTTTTTAGAGCATTTAAGCAATGTGCCAAATTTGAACAAAATCGGTTGACTATATCATATAGCTCCCATAGTCCAATCCCAAAAATCGATTATTGAACAAAATTTGTTGTGTTTCGTATGTTTGTAAAGATATTTGAACCGAATTTGACATTCGTGAGTATTTTATAGTTCCTAAACACTGTACTAAATTTAATCCAAATCGTTTGACTTGATCATATAGCTCCCATAGGACCAATCGGTCCAAAAACACGTTTTTTATACAAAATTCGATGTGTTTTGTTTGTTTGTAAAGATATTTGAAATAAATTTGGCATTCATATCTTTTTAAGGTATTTAAGCACTGTGTCAAATTTTATTGAAATCGGTTGACTATATCATATAGCTCCCATAGGAACGATCGGTCAAAAAAAAATTTTTGCTTAAAAATTCTTCTGTTTTTGGTTTTTTGTGAAGAAATCGGACTTTTTTACAAGCTAGTGGTACAGGGTATTCCAATGTCGTCCACAGCCCGACGTTACGTCCATCATTTTTTTTTTATATTTATGAACAAAACCCCTGAAAAATCACACTATACAAGTATCGTGACCTTGTCGGAGGTAGCTTTGGGGGTTTTTGATATCACCTTCTTTCCACTGCACACAAACTGAAACCTTACATTTGGTAAAGGGATATAACAAGCGATTTCCTTTTTTTTTTCGATAATATAACCCATGAAAAAGAAGCCCTAAGGGGTGCAATCTGTTCATCTTGGATGACTGCCTACTGGCACTTTTTTTAAAAGCTCAGCACACGTTCATTGCGGAAACTGCATTGTTGGAGTTGTTGTTTAACTTGGTTTAACATGGTACTGCGGAAAAAAATAACTGTCCAGAACTTTTCAAGCGCTTATGGCCTGACATAACGAGCAAATATCCACAGATATCGTTTTCGTTACGCGGTTTCCAAGCAAAAGTTTTTTATATCGAAATTTGATGACATGCGTTTTGTATTGTTACTTACTTTTTTCTGGTCTTAATCTTTATTGCTTTTGCACTGAAAAGAAATACACAGTTTGCTCAATAGTATCCAGTGGGCTTAATTACAAGCCAAACATTGTACAATAGTTCCACAACGTCAAAAATGACAAGAATATTTTTAGGTAATCAATAAAACTTATTTTTTTAAATCATAAAATCATAAAATCATAAAATCATAAAATCATAAAATCATAAAATCATAAAATCATAAAATCATAAAATCATAAAATCATAAAATCATAAAATCATAAAATCATAAAATCATAAAATTATAAAATCATAAAATCATAAAATCATAAAATCATAAAATCATAAAATCATAAAATCATAAAATCATAAAATCATAAAATCATAAAATCATAAAATCATAAAATCATAAAATCATAAAATCATAAAATCATAAAATCATAAAATCATAAAATCATAAAATCATAAAATCATAAAATCATAAAATCATAAAATCATAAAATCATAAAATCATAAAATCATAAAATCATAAAATCATAAAATCATAAAATCATAAAATCATAAAATCATAAAATCATAAAATCATAAAATCATAAAATCATAAAATCATAAAATCATAAAATCATAAAATCATAAAATCATAAAATCATAAAATCATAAAATCATAAAATCATAAAATCATAAAATCATAAAATCATAAAATCATAAAATCATAAAAATCATAAAATCATAAAATCATAAAATCATAAAATCATAAAATCATAAAATCATAAAATCATAAAATCATAAAATCATAAAATCATAAAATCATAAAATTATAAAATCATAAAATCATAAAATCATAAAATCATAAAATCATAAAATCATAAAATCATAAAATCATAAAATCATAAAATCATAAAATCATAAAATCATAAAATCATAAAATCATAAAATCATAAAATCATAAAATCATAAAATCATAACCAAATACATGGCCACAGTGTGGCTAGTGTAAACATAGCATAAATTCACTTTTCTCTCCACGCTTTTGCCCGCTCCTTAGAGCTCCTCATTTGCCATGCCTGATTGCTTAGGCAAATGAGGCGCATTTTTAATTAATTCATCGGCATTCTTGCGCGCTTTTTCGCTCCATCAACTTGAAAGCTGTGGCGGACGCCATTTTGCTATGGACTTATACATTAAAACATGTACTTATGGATGGATATTCATATATTGAACATCTGTTGAGCATTTATTCTGATTCATACTAAATCTTTAAGCTAAACATTAATCAATTAAGACAGCCTGCGGTCACGATCAAGAATAACTTTATTAATTCATTTTTAGCAACTTATAGTATATGCCTGACTTTTCCCGATTTCCCCTTTCTGCTGTTGATTTTGTTAATTCCATCATAAATATTTTGGAAATAACTTAAGATTTCGCATAATTTAAGCAGCTTGACAGTAGCTGTCATTGGGCGCAGTGCTGGCTTTTGGCTTAATTAGAAACTCCAGCCGTCCTTAAACCCAAAAGCCCTAAGAACCCCATAACCGCAGTTGCCGCTCATCAACTGCATCATCGTTGTCGCAGCCATCATCAACATCCTTGTTGTTGTTGTTGTTGTTGTTGTTGTTGTTTTTGTCGTTATTGTTGTCATCAGCAGCCAACAACAGCAGTTTGTCTGCCAATCTGTCACTCACTCGCTTACTCACTCTTAAACAGTCAGTCATCCAGTCATTCAGTCACTCAGTCATCCCAGCCAGCCATTTCCACCATTCCCCAGTAACCCAACACTGGCATTCCCAAAGGCTTCGTTCAGCCTACTCATCATACGAGCGACAGAATCAACCGGCCCACCATGCTCCCCTTCCGACCCAGCAATTGGCCTCAGATATCGTACTACTCGACTAGTCAGTCCGCTTCAGCTTCACTTGCTCCGCTCATCCCAACCTTGCAACAGCAAGTGGCAGCTTTAGAGCGGACTTGGGACTTATGTTTTCGCACACTCATTAAAATTCAACAAAATTGTTGCCAAATTAACTCAAACATAAGCGAGCAATAAAATTTCCATATTTTCTCCTTGCCCTGTGTCATCTTTCCTTTGCTTAATTCTGCTTTTAGTAGCATGACAACAAATAAAACTCTGACAACAAATAACAACAACAAAAAACAAGAACATTAAAAAAAAACCAAAAACGATAACAAGGAAAAAGCAACCCTCGAATATACCTCAAATACGCATTGAAAATTCAAATATGACAACAACAAGAGCAACAACAACAACGATAGAGACAACCAAATCAGCTTTTGTTTTGCGTTTTAATTACGTACGGAATTTTAAATTTGAACAACTTTTTACAAAACAATCTTTGACCGTAAAGTGTTTAAAATTGTCGTTTATACGACAAGTGAATACCCCGATGTGTAGCATGTTTAGTAAAAGTGCTTAAAGGTGATCATAAGATATAACATATTCAATTCTTAAGACAAACGAACTATAGACAATGTGGTCGGAAAAGCGGAAAGTTTGACATTATTTTTAATAATTTAAATTTAAAATTATTCAGAAAACATTTTTCTATACAGTCGTGGTACCTTGCAGTATTACGAGGGGTATTCAAAAAGGAAGTTTCCTAATTTTAAAAAACTAGTACAAAAAATTTTAGGTTACAAAATGAATATTTATTAATTATTTGACTCACAAACTATTTTTCTACATACTCACCTTTGACCTGAATACATTTTTCGTATCTGTTATAGAGTTTATAAAAACCTTCTTTTAAAAAAAAACGTGTCCTGTTTTTTGGAGCCATAATTTGACAGATGTTTGGACTTCTTCGTTTGAAACAAAATGCTGCCAACTTGGTGCGAGATCCGGAGAGTAGGGTGGGTGATCGAAAATTTCCCATTTGAATTTTTCCAAGTTCTCGTTTTTGACCAGAATGAGGCCGTGCATTATCATGAAAGAGTAAGATTTTTTTGGATAATTTTCCAGGACGTTTTCGTCTGATGGCATTTTTAAGCTTATTTAAAACTTCGCAGTAACGATCCGCATTGATTTTTGTACCAGGTTCCAAAAAATCAACCAACAAAAAAAAAAAATCACAATTCGACACGTTTTTTAAAAGAAGGTTTTATAAACTCTATAACAGATACGAAAAATGTATTCAAGTCGAAGGTGAGTATTTAGAAAAATAGTTTGTGAGTCAAATAATTAATAAATATTCATTTTGTAAACTAAAATTTTTTTTGTACTTTTTTATAATTAGGGAAACTTCCTTTTTGAATACCCCTCGTAGTTGATGTTTGTATTCGGTTTATTTTCTTCCGTAAAAGGGTTCCTCACAGAGAGGTGAGGCACTGCGACCAAAAGATCATTTGTACTATGCCCCTAAGTTAAAGCAAAAGACTTTCCACTAGCAGTAGCTCTTTTGTTCGTATTGACCTGAGATGGAAGGGACTAATCCGTTCCTTTCCCATGTGACAGGCTCTGTCCCATATGTTACTAGAGCTGGACAGTCACAGAGAATATGTCTGGTGGTTTCATCGTCTTTTAGACAGAGCACTCTGAAGAGTCCGGTAGGCCAATTTTTTGTATATGGTATCTAACAGTGAGGAGGCCAGATATGTAAGCTTCCAGGAGCTTTAAGTCCATTTGTTTATCATGGTTTTGGTTTGGACTAACCAATACCACAAAACGGCGCAGGAGATGTAGTCAGGGTCGAGGCACCCTGTTGTGCTAGATCGTCAGCGATCGTGTTACGCAAAACTGAGATTAATTCCAAATGAGTCTTGCAAAAGACTAATCACAATGTTTTTTTTTAAATTTATGTACTAAATAAAATACATTACATAAATAAACAAAAAAATGTAATACAGTCGATTCTCTTGAAATGAACTATATTCCTCCTAAGAAAAATATTTTTATTTGGTGCTGTTTAATATTTATGCCTACAAGGTTCGCAAATTTCTATCGATTTTATATAGTTGGTTGGCAAAGGGGTGAAGTCTGGTAAGTTCCATCTTCTGAGGAACTATGTATGCGCACGATCTAAGTTTCGAGACTCTAGTTTTTATAGTATCCAAAATCTAGGTGGACAGCAGGACATGGCACAATCGCTGCTCGACGTTTGTATTATTTAGTAATTTGTGAATGATTTATAGATACAGAAATATATTTTCTATTCAAATAGAATATAACCTATATGGGCAGCTATGGAGGCTATGATCGGATAATTCTGAAATGTTGTCAACATTTTCTATTCTGTAATATATATTTGGAACATTACATACAGGCATGGAATAACAAACACAATAAAATAACTTTATAAAAAGCCTATGAAACTAGCTGGACAAGCTGCCGACATCATTTTTGTAGTGGCCGTTAAACAGGACTCCTGGGTACGCCATACTTGACTGGAGCTAGAGTGGAAAAATCCCAAATGTAAGATTACTTGCTCTCTCCAAATTTAATTCCATTGAAGAATAATGCTTAATGCAAATAAGCTGATTTCGACGCTATCTGTAGGACTTTTAATTACTACGCCACTGCATGCCAAGGGGATTATAAAGGACACACCTAGTCTAGCACATCGACTATAAAAAGTCCACACTTCCATACTCCGCACTTAGTGTGTAAGCTGCCGCCTCTCTAGCAACATGGCTGGAAACTTGCAGCCCAAATCGAATACAATTTATCCTAGTCAGGAACGTTGGTTGCTGCCTAGTTTTGCCCATGATCGAGGAAGTATTACGTCGGCTGCGCTTAGTGATGTACCCAGTGAAATTATCATCAAGTCCCGCATTAGATTCGGCAGTCGTAAGTCCGCCTGCAAGGGACTTGTGCTGGAGTACTCCAAAAACACAACCATACATGGCATACGTTACATCTTTGAGGTGCATCGACCCATTTACGAAAAGTGTGTGCCGACGCTTCGTTGTAAGGATTTGTGTATTCAAATTAATTATCCTTTTATGCCCACAGAATATATTGGCTGGTGCTGACGTGTGCCTCTGCTTATTTTGCGGTCTCTCTAATCTGGAGCACTTATCTTAAATGGCTGGACACGCCCGTCATATTGGGCTTTGACGAGACGCTAGTGCCTGTGCATAAGATACCTTTTCCTACCATAACCATTTGCCCAGAAATCAAAATGGAGCGCAATGTCTTCGACTATGCAAATATATCCAGACAGATATGGCAAGACTTTCAAAGCAACAAGAAACTTGGAAATTTCGATAATATAGATGCCGAAGAGTTAAGTATATAAGATGACAATTGCTTCAATTACGTTAATTACTCTTTCAGTTGACCTCTCCATATTTACAGCCTGGAGCGCGTAGCAGCCACCATGCACCTTTGCGATGCAGACGTCGTCGAACGATTTACGCCTCTGCTGGCCCGATACCAACACGACCCGGATGTTACCAGCAGACTTGTGGACCTAACCTTATCAAAAAACGAAACTGCACCCTTTTGCAAATGGAATAGTCGTTTTTATTTTTGCAACTTTTTAATGACGTTGGTGCCCACGGACGAAGGAATTTGCTATCAGTTCAATGGTCTTCAAGCCAAGGATATATATCGAGATGAGCGCTATATTGGCTATGTGGATCCGGAGAAAGTCGATTTCAACAATTACTTTGATAAGGAAAAGCCGCCTTTAAACAACATAACTGGCAACTGGTCCTTGGATAAAGGCTATGAAGGTCAGGGTCAGAATGCCTATCCTCAACGCACAATCTTCTCATCCGTGCGCAATGCTTTCTTTGCATTTCTCCAGGGATACGAACATAACTATGATTATGACTGTCGTCGGAACTTTAAGACTCAGGGGTATAAGGTGAATGTCATGAATATCATTTCCAACAACCAAAATAACCAAAATTGGGTATTATTCGCAGGTATTTCTTAACTCTCCCGAGAGCGTGCCACTTACATCGGGTAATTACATATTAGTTCCACATGGTGATGAAGTATTAGTTAGTGTGCTGCCGAACTACATCGTATCTACAGATAATTTACGGGAAATTAGTTCAGAGAAGTAAGTAATCCACAAGTTTAATTGCTAGCGCCATCTAGTGGTGAACAGTACTTTTCATTTTGGCATTCAATGTGAGTTTCACCAGAAAAATAAATAATGACCATGACCATGAATAGCAATTAATAATAATTAAGCAAAATGAGAAATATCAGTTTAAAAGATTAATTTTTAATTTACTTTTAGGCGTCAGTGTTATTTCAACGATGAACGTCAATTGCGTTTCTTTCGATCCTACTCGCAGAGCAACTGCCAGACGGAGTGCCTGTCCAACTTTACGGTTTCCAAGTGTGGATGTGCCAAATTTTGGATGCCAAGTAAGTCAGCCGTCATTAGTTGTTTCCGCAAGATGTCGTAAGAATTGACTTTTAATCAATTTTGCTTTCTAAAGAACCTCTCGATGTGCGTGTTTGTGGATTAGCCGATATATCCTGCTACACCAGTGCACAGAATGAGCTGTACGCCTTGTTGCAAGGTCAAACCATGCAACAAACAGTAGACGCCAATGCCAAGGTCATGTGCAATTGCATGCCCGCCTGCACCTCCTTAGATTTTGACTTTGAAATATCACGCGCTCGTTTTGACTTTGGAAGTACTTTAATTGCCCTACGGGAGGCCCCAGATCACGACGAGTAAGTTAAAAGTTGTAAAATGTTGAAATGGCATCAAATCAAAGAGTTGCACTTATTTCTGTTAACTCTAAAAAATATGTTTACTCTGGTTTAGCGGAGTGAATTCACGTCTGTCGGTGTATTTCAAGGAGCATCAGTTTACGGCCATCAAACGTACCGTAATGTTTGGAGTTTCCACATTGGTATCCAATTTTGGTGGCATATTTGGACTGTTCCTAGGGATATCAAGTCTGAGTTTTGTAGAGCTGGTGTACTTTTTTGGAATGCGTGTTTGCAGCAGTTGGCGGAAAAGACAGAAAGCGAAGCCAGCCGCAGTTCGTTTTGGACTCAGATCTTAAACACAACACAAACGCTTTGGAATATTTTGAAAAAGACAAATACAGCGTGCTTTTTTTAGAGGTTCACAACATTGAGTTGGCAACACTGCTTTATCTGACAACTCATTTAATAGCTGATAGTTGCTTTTTGCTAAGTTTGGTTTGACATTTCAATATGGAAAGAATTACTGTTCCAGATTGCGCCTTGTACGCACCAGCTGTGGCGGCCACGTGACCAAAATTATATTAAAACAATAATGCCATAAAATGTTCTATCCAATAAAAAAGTAACCATAATAAAAACGATCTTTACTTATCAAAGACAAGGTGTAAGATACTCACGTATCTTATTGCTGTTGTGTCATATAAAATAAGTAAGAGAAAATTCTTATTACCTATGGCTATAAAAAAGTATTTATTTTAGTACTGTTAGGTGCTAAGTTCTCGCCATTTTTTTTAATGAAAATGTAGCTTTTTTGTACTCAAAATGGTTACCACTCACAAATCAAGCGATTTTGTGATGTCTTCACATGAGTGGAACTGCTGTTCTGGCAGGCTATCTGCCATGGAGCCGAACATAGGTATGATAATCGGACGGCGCAATATTTGGGTAATACGTTAGGGTTTCCTATTTGAGCGTTTCCAAGATGGTTTCAGCAGGCTGGGCAACGTGAGGCCGAGTGTTGTTATGCAGTTGAATCACTTATTCATGCCATAAATGAATAACACCGACATGGTCCCACCAAAATCCCCAGCTTCAATGAATATGGAACTCAAGTTCCTTGATTTTGAATCATTGTTGGAAACGGCTTGGCGGGTAACTCCTAATACTGAAGCAAGCTGTTTTTACGTTTTGCAAGAATCTTAATTAAGCAAAGCCTCCAATTCAGCGTTTTAGAATATTTTGGTTCTTCACGTGGACGAAGTCACCGTCTTCAAAACGACGGAAAAAATCACGGTACGTTGTTTCGCTTAGAGCAGTATATCCGTCCACTTTTTGAAGTTCCCGGAGCAAGAAAATTAACAAATCCCGCAAGTGACGAAGCTCGACCAGCACTTGCTGCTAAAGCCATCTATTGATGGATAGTAGTTGCAAAATAGATGCCAAATTTTTTAAATACTTGAATTCTAGTTTACAGAAATTTCCCAAAATTGAATCGGCGATGTTTTTAGGCCGTAAAAAGTTTTTACACTGCGCTATCATAGTACATGAAGATTGTTTTTGTTTTTTTTTTGGAAATCTTGGCAAAATTTCAAGATTTCCTTGCACGGCCAGTTAAATGTCAGCAGCTGGTGATATTACGACGATGGGGACTCATTGAAATGGGTGATAATTTACCATTGATTGCACTTGGTCGCCAAAGTTTTGCGCCAATGACAAGTTTGCCAACTGCAGTTTGGCTTTCTTCTTTTTTTCGTTGTTTCCTTTTTTGGTCCCTTTTTATCTTCATTGGCTTTATTCGCAAATGCAATTTGGCCATTTTCATATCACATTTTGTGACTCCTTTGGCGCTTTTCAATTTCCTTACTGAATGTCGTTTTTTACTTTGGCTTTTTTCTGAGCCTTCTTTTCTTTTTTGAACATTTGCTTTTGGCAGTGATGAAGCTACATAAAGTTGGTATAAAAAGCAATTAGTCGAGATTTCTCTTTGTGGCCAAGACATTGCTTATTTGCTTTTGGCCACAAAGCAAGTCAACTTGATGGGCAGCTCATAAACAAAGTATAAACGGTTAAGCGTAAGCTCCCTGAACTGGTTGGTATTTTGTATCTTGTATCTTTAGGATGCTAAAGATAAGAGTTTCATAGTTGTCACTTGTACTTGGCAACTTCATCAATTTTGCGCTAATCCCTATTCTTTGTAAGTTCCAATCTAAAGACAGCGGGAAATTATCTCTTTTGCTAAGTTGATTGGATTTCACGGGCAGTAACGTTGCTAAAATAAGATGACTTAATATATTTCCAGTATAAATACGGGTCGTATACGTATTATCTGTGTGTTTGTGTGCCGGTTAGACCGTTTCTTACTGTCTTATTGTCGATGCGGGCGTTGTAGTAACCAGGTCGAGCCCAGGAATTACACGAGAACTGTTGCAAGTTTTGTCTATAAATTTTGTTGCCTTTATTTGACCTGCTTGCATACAATTTTGTGCCACCTCTTTCCTTCCAATGCCCACGCACAACGCCTATGTGTGCCAACGGCCACGAGAAGCCTCAAGACAGGCATCCGTGCATGCCAAACACTTGAATTGCAACGCACCAATTACGAGCGCCGACGTCTACGTCAACGTCAGCATCGACGCGACGTCAGTAGCAAAATGTCGGCGAATCCTTAAAGTTAACTGCAGGCGTTGCAAGCTGCAGGCCATTGCGGGGGGATTGAGGCGCCACCGTTTGGCAGCGGAGCATAACTAATCTTTTGAGATTTCCAATTAAAAGTAAAACAAGCAACCTAACAACAACAACAACGACAGCAACACTTGCAAACGTAACAACAACAAAAACAACCCGAGCCAGCTTGCTGCGCAGAAGAAAGAAAACAAAAAGAAAACAAGTTGGAAGGCACAAGTTCTGGGAATGCGACTGCCAAATACTCTGCATTTTATGCAAGCGCCCAGATCCTGTATTATAGCTAATGTTGATGTTGCCAAGTTCAGCAAGAACCAAAGTATCTGTACGTTGAGGTAAGCGGTATAGAACATAGAGAAGGATTTGATGGACACCGAGAGACGCAGAAATTGTTACAGATTAGTTCAACCGTTTGTCAATCTGAGCTATAAATGCCTAGAACTTGGACATTGTAAAAGATGGCCAAACTTTAGATTTAGACTCTTCTTGATTGTAGTTTTTTACAACTTCAACGTATTAACTTAAGTTTGTATGAGTCAAATGGGTAAAATAATTTTTATTCCGATTAATTTAACTAGTGCGGGCTGGAGTTCCAAATGAAAATTCCAGTCGAAATTTTAAAAATACCTCACTTTATTTAAAATTTTTTTAGCCGTATGTGTTACACCTATCTGGTGTTAAATAACAAGATATTATGGAAAAAAATTAGTACTCTTAATAAAATATAATCTTAATCTGTAGGGAAGTCTTTGATTTAGTCTAATTGTTCGCACAGTGGTATCAACTCTACCGACTATTGACCCTCACACAACACATTTTTGTTATAGCATGGATTCTAATCAGAAGTAAAATATGAATGATTGAATGATTGAATGATTGAATGATTGAATGATTGAATGATTGAATGATTGAATGATTGAATGATTGAATGATTGAATGATTGAACGATTGAATGATTGAATGATTGAATGATTGAATGATTGAATGATTGAATGATTGAATGATTGAATGATTGAATGATTGAATGATTGAATGATTGAATGATTGAATGATTGAATGATTGAATGATTGAATGATTGAATGATTGAATGATTGAATGATTGAATGATTGAATGATTGAATGATTGAATGATTGAATGATTGAATGATTGAATGATTGAATGATTGAATGATTGAATGATTGGTTGATTGAATGATTGAATGATTGAATGATTGAATGATTGAATGATTGAATGATTGAATGATTGAATGATTGAATGATTGTGTGATTGAATGATTGAATGATTGAATGACGGATGTTTGCAACGCTCAGCGCACCCAGCTTTGCAAAATGTCCATAAACCCTTTCAAGATTTTGAAATATAAAGGGTATTAAGTATTTCAAACTTTCAGCCTGCAACCCAACTGCCTTGCGCAAGAAACTTGCAACGTGCCTCACTAACCCCTCTGTGGCGCACACTCCCAGTTCACTTTACATACTCAAAGTGTCTAAATTAACAAGGACGACAGAGTCAGCGGGCAACCACATAAGAAGTAAAAAAATAAAAATAATAAAATTATATATATATGTGTGTATAAAAGAAAAACTTTACAATTATGCTAAGTATATTTTCAATGCAAAGTTCCAGATTTTTTTTGTGGCAAGTTTAGTTAGTTAGGCTCATGTTGTTGCACTCACTGGCTGGCACTTACTGGTTTTTCACAATCTCTCGCAATTAATAGGCTGGCTAGTACTACCAACAAAGCTCGATGAACTAGCTCAAGCTGATATTTCAGTTTGGCTTTTCTTATTTGGACTGAAAGTGCCTGCTGCAGGCTACTTCGTATAAGGATATTCTTAAGGATATTGCAAACGTTACGACTATTTGTCGTAGTCATGGTATTCATCGTTGTCTTTATGGCATATGCAAAATTACTTGCACGTCACTGACATGCACTCTGACACACAGTGCGTATAAGTAACTTAATTAGAAAACTTTTCACACAAAACCTGCACTCACACACTCACACTCACATACACACACACACACACACACATACACTGACACACATTTAAGTTTTCATTTTGAGCGTGCGAAAAGCAGAGCAGCTGTTTATGCAGCTCTAGTTTTAGTGCTTCAACTTGGCATATGATCAGATTAGCTCGGTGAAAAGCCTTTCAATAGCACCAAAAATTGTGAACTTTTCAAGGTAATTCGGATGCTTTTGTTGGCCAGCCTTCTACAGGCCTTCTACTTCTGAGCTCTTGTCATTTAACACCTTTCAAAGGCAGAATTTTAGTGTTATCAACAAATAGCCAGCCAGACCCATATTATGTACAAAGTAATCACTCAAGCAATATGCCATAATACACTTGTAGTAAAAATCAGTCATGCTCAAAGCAGTACTTTCTATGCTATGCTCAGTGAAATTTGAAAACAAATAAATAAACAAATACAACAAACATATATACAGCATACATATATATAACGTACATATATAAAAAAAAAGGGTTAAAATCCAAATCCAGACGGCCAAGCAGTGTGCTGGAGTACTGCAAACAAGCAATTGTGCATAGGGAGCGTTTAGCTCAAATCGATTTCGAGTTTTTTGGTCATTTTTGGGCAGCTTTAAAGTTGGCCCCTTCCTAACGTCCCCCTGTTTACCCCTCGCCACGCACCCAGGCACAAAAAAGTGCAAAAAAAATGAAAGCAGCCAAAGCAAATCCATTAAACAAACAAATGTGGAATCAAGCAAAACATTGATCCAGACTCTCTCTCTCTCTCTGCCTCCCTCCCCCTCCTTCTCTCACTCGTTCGCACTCTGACCAGCTAACCGTAGCCATATTGATGCTTACACACATACACTCGCAGCAAACACACACACACACACCCAGCCAACAAGCACACACAACATCACATACATACAATGTGCCATATATGAAGCGACAAGCGAAAGCTTTTATAGTTACAGCTGTGCTCTTTGTGTGTGTGTGTGTGCTTGTGTGTGTGTGCGGCCATTGCTGCTTGCATTGTTGTTGTTGTTCCTATTGTAGATATTGTTGTTGTTGTTGTTGCAGTCGTCCATTTTTTATTAGAAACAACATCGGTTGACGCTATTGGAAAATGGTGAACATATTTGTCCCTGGACAGCAATTATTGTTATCGTTATTGGCATCGCACGAGATTGACTGAAATTTATTTCAGTTTGAGTGCAATGCCGAAAAAGACACACAAACACACACACACACACACACACACACACAAAGAGCACACACAGACAGTCCAAAATGAAAGCAAAATTAAACGAAACGAAACATGTTACATGACATCTACATTTGAAAAGTTTTTCTGTTTCTTCATATACTTTGCTAACAAATGTTTGCTATGCCTCAACGCAGACGCCAAACCGACAAATTCTAAAATTCTTATTTTAGCTTAGTGCCCAAAAACCCAAAAGTTCCAGCAGAAAGTACAAAAACAACACCAACCACCTTGACGACGGCAACGTTGACAAAAAGCTGGCCCAATTTTAAAATGAAATCGAACCATGTTCGAGCACAAACTAGGTTCTTTCAGAAATAGAAAATTCGGTTAAGGGATGCTAAAGCTGCAATACTCTACATAAATGGCTTGATTTCTTTAAAAAATATATATATATTTGACTTTTTACATATAAATACATGTATTCGACAAACAAAATAATCATCATCATCAGGAATTTGGCGTGGTACCGACTATGTTCGTGTCCGTGAACGTTTTGGGATGAAACTTAAATTATGTGATTGCTATACCTCATCCGGTGTGCACAATGTAACTTTTACCCCGATACGTTGAAATCATGAAGGTAAAATCGCATACAAACTATTAAAATGTATCATCAAAGTGGGAATTATGACATTGAAAAACAATTTACTTGATTTTATTTCAAGAATAGTTTAAATTTTTGGATAAATTGCAATTATCCATTATTAAATTAAGATTTTATTGATTTTTTTGGCATAGATTTTATTTTATATTCATTGTAAGCTCCTAAACACTAAGTTGCATTATTGTTATTCCAATAAAAATGAATAAAACAAAAAAAATCACCATAGAATATTCTTATATTTTTGTATGTAAATAAACTATTTATAATATAAGCTTATAAATAAATAAATGTGCGCTAAATCGAAAAAAAGAC
Source organism: Chymomyza amoena (assembly GCA_037043745.1). Classification (NCBI taxonomy): domain Eukaryota; kingdom Metazoa; phylum Arthropoda; class Insecta; order Diptera; family Drosophilidae; genus Chymomyza; species Chymomyza amoena. The sequence continues at coordinate 102,629 of JBAMAX010004175.1, read as the reverse complement.
GGAACCCATTCCAAAGTATTAGTTTAAAATTTTTATAATCTCACCTAATATAGTAAAGCAACTCAAAGATGCAGTCCATACAATCAATTTTAATTAATTTAATTAAATTAAAAAAATTAAATTAAAATATTTTGCTTTAAAAAGACTTACTTGCTTGAAAAAAATTAATATTTGTAGGCCAAATGGCGTGAATTATAATATTTAAAACTTTACTTTAGGTTTATGAAAATATTTGCTTAACGCCTAGACGGATTATTGCACCAATATAAACGGGGGACAATATTTATATTTTCCGCCTTACAATGAAAACATAGTAATATAAATTAATTTAAATATATTTTATATTAAAGTTTTAATAGACCGTTTAATATTTAATTCAAAGAAATTTATTAAATAATTATTGTTCACCATTACATAAAAAATTTACATTAGACGTTAACAATAATTCAAGTTTTGAAATATTTTAATTTAGATCTTGTAAAAAATTTTGCTGTTCACCCTTAAATATGCAATATGTTAAGCGAAAAAAAAACTATAAGCGATCATAAATAATCAAAAAAGTCCTGAGTTTTAAGAATTAATACCTTAAACTCCTTTTTATTATCTTTTTTCTAATGACTTTTAATTTTTGCTATAGACGATTTTATGCGTTTCGTTGTGGTTTGTGTGTGAACAAAATCGGACAAATCCAACGAAAGTTCTAAAAAAACAAAAATCAATATTTCACTCTACGTAATTTTTGGTAATAAGTGACCCAGAATGACCCATTTTGGTAAGCTGATTCATGTAGCTATAATAAACAAATCCACATCCAAATTTTATCGATACAACCCAACCCCCCATGTCCCCACACCCACAATAGACTTACCGCATTTTCTCCCAGACCCCTCAATACATGAATTTAAAATTTTAAATAACTAAACGTAAATTTAGATTTTCAATAAAATCGTTTAAAAAGGAACAAATATCGTTTTGCACCACACAAAAAGAAATTGAATGACAGAACACAAGTTTTTGAAATAAAGATACGATGACCTAAAGTGTCGGGCACCGCCTCGACTATATCACGTTTTTTCATCAACATTATCCATGTTATTTTCCGAACAAATATTAAGCATTAAAAAATACAAATAACTAATAATAAATTTGAAATTTTCAGGAATTTACAACTCAAAGAATATTTCAAATATGAAATTTTTAATGTTGTTCTTGGTTTGAGCAAACTTTTCATTTAAAAAAAAAAAGAGTACCCTAATTTGAATTTTTCCAGATTAGTTAAATCGGTAATTATTTAATGACACAAACGGTAAAACTTTTCCTAAAAATTTTACGAAACCTTTGGTTACTTCTTTAGAATCCCATTAGTTATTCCAGCTCCACAGCAATTCTTAGCATACTTCTTGAAGTTTTTGCAATACGTTTCAAACTTGCTATCTAACTTAAAGGACGCAAATAACCAAAAGAGTGATATGCTCTTAATAAATAAACAATTCCAGGACATGAGAGTGGGACTGCCAACCAGCTGTCCAGGAATTGTAATTTGCCGTTTGCCAAAAAGGTAACCCTGTAAAAAAAAGAAAATATAAAAACACATTTAAGGTGTCGCCATCGAACTCGATTAGTTTTGTACATGGAGGTGTCTACTCTACTCTTGTCGGATCATATGCAAGCCCCACGCATTACAGGAAGTGTCAATTTCGATTCCTGATATACTCCCACAAAGCATTAGACCAGACCGCGTGCCCGGCAACAGTCAGTCTCACTTTGTCTTTGTTTTTATTGGACATTTTGGCCCTTTTGTGCTTTGTCTTCGTAGACAAAATCATGACCGTTGTTGTTTTTGCAAATTGTGCGGTTTGTTTTTGTTGTTAGGAAAGTAAAGCAAAGGGAAAATAGAGAAGAAAAAATGGGGCAAAAAGGAAAAAGATAAATGTGGGCATATATAAAATACAATGGAGTGTGTTTGCTTTTGTGCCGTTGAGATTTTCTAATCAGTTTTTGTAATTGTTTTTTTTTTTCTTGTTTCTTTTAGAAACTTTTTTTTTTTTTGCTTTTGTATATGTGCTCTGAACTGGACTAGAGCTTGGTGCGGGTTCGGTTCGGTTTGGTTCGGGTCTGCCACGTGCACACAATTGCCAAGCTATTTTATATCTTTTGCCTAATTTTAAGGGCTTTAATGCTTTGAAGATATGTGCGGATTTGTAATTGTTTGTGTGTGTGTGTGTTTCATGAGAGAGCCTTTAAATTCGGAAGATTCTTGTCTTCAAGATTTAATTTGAAGACTCGAATTTAAATGGCAGCTATTGGAACTATTTGTTACATGGTATATTGGCACCATAAATCATATATTAAATAAGTGTAGTCATTTTCTACAGGATATCCCGTCCATGAGGTCGAGGTTAATTCATTATCTAAAGCTATTGCTATCATTTTGTCTTCTGATTATATTTTGCTGAGTTGTATCATTTTGGGTAACGAATATCCTATTTTGAGCTCTAACTGAAACTCAATTTCTCAAAAATATTTATTGAAATATTATTACTTCCGAATCCAAGCGGCTTCTTAACAAAAATGCCAACTGCTCTCAGTAAATGCCTAAATTGTTATTGTTTACCCACTCCGGCCGAAGCCTCTTAACTGTGTTCACCAAGTTTTAGCCTCGTTGCGACTGCTCATGAGGAATGTTGTCTTCAAGCATATTATTTTAATGTGTATGCAGCATTATTCTCTGTTATTACTTTTGGCAAGAGACAAGCTGTTTCTTCAGACACAAGAAATGAGTGGCGGAGATGCGCGAGTGTGAGGAAATGGAAGAGATGCATGACAGAAATATGGCCACAGGGAATCTAGTAACAGATGTCCAAAGCACGCTTAGTGTATGGAGAGATCACTTTTTGAATCTGCTTAACGGTGACAGCAGTTCAGCCAATTCGGAAACTGGACAAGAAGAATCAATCACTGACGATGGAATTGTCTTCTCACCACCTGACTATTACGAAGTAAAAACAGCTATCCAACGGCTCAAAAACAACAAAGATGTCGGTGCTGATGGCTACCCAGCAGAGCTGTTTAAGGTTGGCGACGAGAAACTCATGAAGTGCATGTACCAGCTCCTCTGCAGAATATGGTCGGAAGAAAACATGCTTAGTGGTTGGCCAATACTTAAGAAAGGGGATCCAACGATCGTGGAATACGCTACTTAACATCGCATACACGGTTCTTCCCATTATCCTGTGTGAAAAAATGAGGCCAACCGTCTACCAACTGATTGAACCTTATCAGTGAGGCTCAGACCTGGTAAGTTCACAATTGACTACGTATTCACAGTACAGCAAATCATGGAGAAAACCCTGGAAAATCAAATCGAGGTATCACTTGTACGCTGCTATGTCTGAATTTGGTATCCCTATAAAGTTAATCAGGCTGTGTAGAATGACACTACAAACCACTTCCAGCTCGGTACGATTTGGAAAGGACCTCTCCTAAACATTTGACACCAAAAGAGGTTTCAGACAAGGTGACATTCTATCGTGCGATTTCTTTAACATGGTACTCGAAAAAATTATACGCGCCGCAAAAATCCATCGCACTGGCACGATACTGGAGCAAAATCGATATTAATGGTCGAAACAACCGCTCCATTTGTGCTGCCTTTTCCAAGCTAAATGAAGAAACAAGGCGAGTGAGTCTTGCCTTGAACGAGGACAAAACAAAATACGTCTTGTCGACACAGAAACCCTTTCAGCGTCTTGGGCAACATGTAACTGTCGATAGCTACACCTTCGAAGTAGTAGAGGGTTTTGTTAACATCAGCTTTGAGATCAAGTGTAGAATTACTGTTGCCAACAGGTGCTACTTTGGGTCGATCCCTCTCTCGCAAGACGAAGATAACTCTGTATAAAACGCTCATTATACCCGTCCTTATGTACGGCGCTGAATCATGGACGATGACGAACAAAGTTCAGCGAGTCTAAGGAGTTTTCGAGAGAAAAATTGTACGTAAGATCTTTTGTGAGAGTAAAAAAAGTAAGAAAGAGAGAGAGAAAAGCAAATCATGTACACTGGCTCGTGTTTGTATATATGTATGTACCTATATGTGCCGCTTTGATATATTTATCTGACGAACCGCAGCCACTTTACTCTTCTCTCCCTGCTTACAAGAACCAATCAACTTCGTGTCTGTTGCTTGGCAACGTCAGCGTCTTAGTTCGTCACTGTGGAAGGAAATAGTCAAAACAAATGCAACGAAACTAACATTTTTCATGTTTACAGAATTTCAACGTTCACAATGCCGTCTAAAAAGTTTAACTTTAAAAAGAAAACCCCAATCAATTGTCTATTTATACAATCTGATTATTTGCAAATTTTACACCATATTCAATTTTTGGTTCCCCTTAAGTACATCTTGAAGCTCCTCCCTGCCAACTCACAGTTTAATTGGCACAAAATTTCACTGACATTGTAAATGCTATGGATTATATAAACTTCTATGATTGCCATTGCAGGGTATCCAAATGTTGGGCTCTACCCCGCCCCGCACTGATTCAAATATTTTTCAATGGCTTTTGTAATAACAACATACTCTCCACAAAAATGTTTCACATAATCGGGTACTTGAAAAAGCTTATTGTTTTTAATATGAGGTAAATTTTAAAATTTCAAGCACTACGCTCATTATAATCGCGCATAAACATAGAAGTTTTAAGTAAGCCAATTAAAATTACAACAACAAGCACTTGAATATTTTAAATTTAATTAACTGATTGCATTAATGAAATGAAAATCAATTGAGAATGTGCGTAAAAATTAATCTCAAATGTAAATATGCGGCTTGACAGGCAGCGCAACAAATGGTAGCCAGCCTACACGGCGTATACTCAACTTACATGTTGTCGTCCATTTTTTAATGCGTTTTGTTTCGGTCGGGTAGTGGTAGGGGCAGGGGAAGGTTTGATGCGTGAAACCCTAAAAAACGATTGCAAGGGTTGGCGCTGTTAAGTCTGAGGTTAATTTTTGTAATGCTGTGTAATTTTTAAATGTGCCACAAAAGCATGCCACCAAATGAAAGAGCAGAGAAATTAAAAGTGGTAAAAGGTTTGGCTCCCTCGTGAAATCATCAAATGAAGCGAGCTGTTGACTTTTGCCCGTGAAAATGCCAACTCTGTAAAAATGTCGAAATGGAACTGTCGAAAAATTCACGACCTTTAAAATGTTAAATCGCCAAGAATTGTCCGGCTTTAAAGCGGCTTTTTGTGCATTACGCTTCTGTAGGCTTAACTCTGTTTTTTTTTTTTTGAGTTCCGCGACGAAGGTCGAAACCCGTCCTCGAGTGTGTACTGTAAATTGAAAGGCAATGCGTTCATTGAGTCCACTAAATGACTTTTTGCTGTATAGTAAATTTAATGCTGTTTTTTTTCGTTTTTCGTTTCACTTTATTTTTATGCCAAACGGATTGGCGCAATTACAAGCTCGTCCTTCGGCAATTAATGGCAACCAAGAAAATGTAAAAATAAGAACAAAACAAAAACCAAACAAAAATGCAAAGCAGTCCATCCAGCCTTGCTTATTTATCAAATACCAGCGGATTCCCTGCTGCTTCTGCCATTTATCTCAAAGACATAAGCGGGTGGTAACAACAAAACAAAAAAAAATAAAAAAATCTCTTCGCATATTTATTCTGACCTTAATTAAAGACGCATATTGCCAGCGCCTCTTTTTGTTAGCCAAAGGGTTTGTTTACATTGCAGCTGCTGCCAACACAATCCTGTCGGGTTTGGGTATTTCGTCTTCACTTTATTACTCTCTAAATAGTGTATTAATTTTCAATGTACGTTTGTTGCATTCAACCTTATCCTTAGAAGTAATTCAATATGTGAGTATTTTGTTATTCTGAAGTTTTTTGAACTATTAATTTAGATATCTAGCAAAAGGGAAAAAATTATTTCAAGATATTTGGATAAAAATAAATAAGACAAAGCTTATGCTCTTCACCAGGAAGTATAAACTTCCTTCTCTTATAAATCCCAAGCTTATGGTACCACTATTTAGCGAATCAGCCAGATACCTTGAGGTAGTACCAGACAGGAAACTAGATTGGAACCTCAATACAGAAGATCGAAGAAAAATGGCCACGATCGCTTAATATACTTGTAAGAAAGCCAGTGCACTTAAATGGGGCATGTGCCCAAACATAGTCCACTGGCTGTACACTGCCATTGTCAGACCCTTACTTATGTATGGAGTCTCGATCTGGTGGCCTACCTTAGATAAAGGGACCAACCTTAAAAAGTTAAGAAGTGTTCAGCGAACTGCCGAACTTACCATTAGTGGTGTTCTACGCTCCACATCAAACGAAGCAATAGATGCTATTCTAAGCCTCCTACCACTGAACAAGGTGAGGAAACAACAAGCCATTCTATCAGCTTTATGCATGAGAGAGGCGAAAAAATGGAATGACTAAGGGGAACCCACTTATCCCCGAAAGCACAGACTACTGCATACCGCAGGAACACTACACGACTACATTCAGAGCCCATATTCCAACCACAGAGGAGTGGAGTACAGGTGTACCAGGCCAGCGGGATCGATAAAGGTATACACGGACGGTTCCAAGGTAGACGACCGTGTAGGCGGAGGCGTCTACGTTGAGGATTTCAACATTACAGCAGTTTTTCGACTCCCGGACCACTGCACTGTTTTTCAGGCAGAGGTCAATGCAATCCGGGAGGCTTTAATAACAATAAGAAAACTAAAAGTTCAAAATAAAACATCTTTATCCATTTGGACAGCCAAGCGGCTATTAAGTCCCTAATTTTGATGTCAGAGAATAACTGCCGCATGTCTCTAGGGGAGATGGCTGAGCAGTTTTTAATTCACATCATATGGGTCCCAGGACATAGGGACTTTGACGGAAATTGTATTACGGATGAACTGGCTAGATAAGGAACTACCAGCATGCTCCTTTAAGACAGCTGTAAACTGAGAATACGAAACTTTTTCGCTCTCTGTGCAAATAAAACGTGGAATCGGATATCGAACACGTGTAGAATCTCGCGGCAAACCTGGCCAGCAAGCTGCAGCAAAAGAACCAAAAAACTTTGCTGTCTGAATAGAGCCCAGTGCTCATCTGTTATCCGTGCGATCACGGGACACTGGTTGGTAGGAAACCACGCATCCAGGTTGAATGCTCCCCACCATGACTTCTGTAGAAGCTGTGGCGATGAGGGGGAGCTGAAGATGGTGGATCACTTTTTCTGTCACTGCCCTGGACTGGGCAGTAAATGATTCAGGTTCCTAAAGTCACACTTCCTAGACGATTTATCTCAGCTCTCAGAACAGAGTGCAAATTGCCTTTTAAGGTTTATTCAGGCAGCCGGATGGCTTCCTCACTTATTATAGGGGATCTCTCAAGTGAGATGCCGCCCTAACCTAACCCAACCGTGGATAATTTCTATGATTTCGGTAGATGCAATTTTAGAATTAGGGAATTAGCTTAAAGAAAAACGAATACAAATTGTTACACCCACGAAGCAAAAAATAAAAGATTCTTTTGAACTTTATCTTAAATGCTTCAGATTAGTAACTCCTTGTTCTTTATCGAGTTAATTGATTATGTTTAGAAATTAAAAACCATTAAGTATATAAGAGATGTATAACAAGCTCATTCAATGTAGAATTTAGTGCAAGAATTTACTCAAATTTCGAAATTTTAGTACAAATTTATTTATGTATGAAATCACTTTACTCGGATGAAGATTGGCCGGGAATCAGTTCTATAATTGCTTTTTATTTACCAACACCACACAGTATATTTTTCCAAATAATGTTTGAGGAAGCAAATTAGTAGCAGTGTTATTTTTTTTCTATCTTTTTTTTTTATAAATAGTTAAACAATATTAAGAATAAAATTATTAGCTTCAAATACTTTAGTATAAAAAAATTAAGCATTCGTAGAGTATCAAAGCTAAGGCTTGAGCAATTTGATTGTGCAACGTATTTTTTTTTTCAATTTTATATTTTTTACGGGCTCGAAGCTCAAATTTACTGCGTTCCTCTTGTTTATCTAGCAGTTTCAGCGCATTTTTGGCGAATATCCAGAACATTGCTTAGTGCTTTGTTGTTGTTGTTGTTGTTGGTACAGCTACCGAAAAATTAAAAAATTAAATAAATATTTGTGTAGGCAACGACGAACGAAGAACTCACATTTCGACCAGATCATTTAAATTTAATTTCTTGTCTCGACAAAGATGAGCAGTAAAAATTAAATAAACAAGACAAAGTGAGCTGTAACTAGTCTAATTAAGAGCTTCTAAAATAAGTTAAGACTAAAGTTTTGCAATAAAAGTATGCATGGCTAAGAAAAGAGAGCTGCACTAAGCACATTTTTCGAATAAATTCACAAAAATTAAAATGAAAAACCTAATTAAAATCAACACCACTTTTAGTGTAATTTTAATTACTTGCTTAGTTTAGTTTGGCAATGCCCTTAAACGAAGGATTGTTTTCAAATGAAGTTGGGGCAAATCAGTTCCAGTGTGCTTAAATAAATTTTGTGTTGCCTGCTTTTAGGCTGTCATACAAAACGCCATTGCCCCAGACATTTCTTGCACTTAATGTAATATGCTTGAATTCGCACCATTAAATCTAAGAAAACAAACCCCAAAAATAACTCCAGTGCAACTTAAGTCGCAGCACCACGCCCACTATAGCCGCCCCCAACAGCAGTTTGTCGCTTTGTCTTAACAGCCGCTAGGCAAAATACGAATGGAAAGATGAGCACTCAAACCCAAGTCAAATAAGATGAACAAAAAAAAAGGAAAGAGTTATGCTCTTTCATTTTTCAAGAGTTCCAGGAGCAGGCTGCCGCCACTTCAATTACATAAAACTCACATTATGTGGCGCACATTGAGGCGAGATGGCGTAAAAGAGTTTTTAAATTAAAGGCCAGGGGCAGCAACTGCTATTGCGGCGGATGCCAGCTCCAGCTCCAGCTCCCGTGCTAGTGCCACTAAGAGCCAGAGGTCAGATTGATGGCACGGTCTGACACCAGCCAAACCAAAAGCCGGAAAAAATTTCGTGTAGCAACAACAAATGAAAATACCCAAAAGTGGGAGATTTTGTGGCAGCAACAACCAACAACCGCTGCCAAATGAATGCCAAAGGCCAAAGCAATCGACTCGAAAAATACAAGTTCCGTAAAAAAAAGGCTACAAAGAAATCACTAAAAAAATAAAATACACGGCATGGTCTATATAGGAAATAACATGGTTGCCTCTGCTGCAGCAAGCAGCGCGCCTCTAATTTACATGCAGCCCCACTGGGGAACTCCCCAATGGCGGCGGGTCTCGAACAATTCATTTAAAGTTGCGTGCCGCTTTTGCGCATTTATCGTTAAAAATTAATGTTTCTCAACTGTGATGGGCCAAATCAGGACGAAAATAAAAAAAATTTGGACAAGTCAGCAACCATTTTTCCAAAAAAAAAAAAATACTATATACCCGCTTATAGGTTTGGGAAGTTGGATTTTTAGCTTAAATTAGTATGCGAATATAAGGAGTGAAATTGGTAGCTCTTATTCTGACCATATTGGTGCGCCATGGTTACAGAGTAGAATAAAAATACACTGCAGCTAGTAGAAAGCATCGAAGCGTCCATTGGATTATTTTTTATGGCAGCTGCCGGATCTACAATTATATCTGGGAACTGGTAAATTTTCCATTCGACCAGCAGCAAATTTAAGCTGCTTGGAACGCCATAACAGATTTATGAGCAACTTCATGAACAAAATATGTATGTATGTATGTTGTATATGGCATTATGTCAGCTTTGAGTTATCGCTCTTGTACATAAGGAATCCCCTTCCAGACAATTAGACGCAATTTGCATGATAAACATGCGTGCCTCTGTATGTGTGTGTGTGTGTGTGTGTGTGTGTGCCAAACCTATAAATGGCAAGACTTAACCACAAAGAGCATGTTAAGTGACGAATATGCATGTGAGTGGAAGTATCTATGTGGAAGTATCTGTGTGTGTGTGTGTGTGTGTTTGCATGAGTGACAGACAGCCCAGTTAAGCGTTTAGCCGCGGAGCAACAAACTTTTACAAGTCTGAGCTAAATTTTAAGAGCATAACAGAGGAAGTGAGAAGAAAATAAAAATAAAAAGAATTTTACAATATTAATATTCTTGTTGTGTGCGTCTTTGTGTGCATGTGTGTGTGTGGGTGTGTGTGTGAGTGTGCTTCCAGTTAAGTGCTTTCAAATGAAGTTTCATGCGTAAAAGTCATAAATAAAAAGCCAACGGTTTGTATGTGTGTGTTCGAGAGTGTGTCTGTGAATGTATCTGTGTGTCCGTGTGTGTGTGTATTTGACAAATCTGTAGAACGACAATGCCAAATGGCGACAACACCAAACGCAACGGAAGTAACGCTCTGGCATATGAAAAACTCATTTAACTCATAAATTATGCACTAAAAAAACAAATAACTCATAATTTTTATACGTTTATCGAAGTGTTTGCGTGTGTGTGTGCGTGTGTGAGTGTGAGTATGTGTGGGCGTAATCCGGAGTGTGACAAGGATACACTTGAGCAAAAATATGACTACTAAATGTTTCGAAGATAAGCCGAGAAGAGCAGCTGCTCAAGTTTCCAAAACATAGATCACATTAACAAACTTAACTTTAAGTTTCAATAAAATGTAATTATTGAAGCTTACTTCATACAGCGTGTTTTTTTTTAGAGCTTCACAACTTTGAGCTGGCAACACTGCTTTATCTGACAACCCATTCAACAGCTACTTTTTGTTGAGTTTGATTTGGATTAACTTAGAAGCTGACATTTCTTATCAAAATAATGATTCCGTTTGTCAAAATTGTTTGAAATTCAAAATTTTGTTTTCCGATGTAGCGGAATTTTCGCTGTTGGAGTGAGGAGTGTATCCACAAGCTTATGTCAAAATACCAATATTTCCAGAAAAAATTACTTTTTGGTGCGCTTTATGGTCTTGCAGAGTCATTGGTCCATGATGAAAGATAATGATCAGCAAGTTACTGTTTGTGAAAATTAGTCTTCCAGATTGCGACACATGACCTAAATCATAGTTAAACATTACTGCCTTAAAATTTTCTATTCAATATTATGGTTATATTATATAACTGGAGGGGTATCTCTCTCCTGCCAACCATCAAAAAAATCCTCAACCAGATCATAAGAAGCCGCATTTCCAAACCACTTAACAACGTTCTACGTAGAAATCAAGCTGTCTTTCGCCATCAAAGATCTTGTATAGATCTAATAAACACTGTACGTATTCAACTCTAGGTTATATTTAGGTTAGGTTAGGTTACGCTGGCCGGCCACAACAGAGTGCAGCCTAGCATAGACCTTTTGGTCCTTAGCTGTGCCAGATTCGAGGTTATTACGCAACGTTATGGTCAGTTAAAAATTTTACTTTTTTAGCGAAATTAAGTATCCGCCCAACTTGTAGCCTGGCCACCTCTTCTAGACCGACAAACGCTGGTTCTCCTAGGGTGGTCAGACGATGTCTAGAGATGGCTGGGCAGTCGCAGAGTACGTGTGCTAGGGTCTCAGGGACTTCTGGATCCCTGCAGATCCTGCATGATTCGCTTGCCGTTAGTCCCATCCTATGCGCATGCTTCGCTAAGAGGTCCTGATGTCCTGTTAGCACACCCGTGATGGTCCTGCATTCAGTGCGTGAGAGTTTCATTATGAAGTTACTTTGTTTCCTGCCGTAATGAGCCAGCATGATTTTCGCTGTGTGACAGCTGTCTAGATTTTTCCATCTAGCTTCAGCTCTGCGCTTCACGTTGCACTCCAGCATAACGTAGAGGTGTTTGATCGGTCGGCGTACGTCGTGTATTTGTCCCTCCGGAAGCCCAACACCGCTTTTGGCAATTGCATCCACCATTTCATTCCCCATTATGCCTTTATGTCCAGGCACCCAGTAGATATGCAGTTTACGAGCCGCAGCTAATCTCTGGATGACTGCCTGGCATTCAAGGACTTGGAAGGAGGATGTACAGTGCGATACAATAGCCTTGATAGCGGCTTGACTGTCTATGAAGAGGTTAATCTTTGTTCCAGTTGAAGTGTTGGTGCATGCCAACTCAGCCGCCTTCATTGCGGCGAATACTTCAGCCTGGAAGATGCTGCAGTGGTCCGGAAGCCTGTAACTTTGACTTACATTAAGCTCGGAGCAGTATACTCCAGCACCAACGCCCTTTTCCATCTTTGAGCCGTCAGTGAATAGGTTATAGGTATTGTGACTGGGTATAAGGCCTTTACGCCAGCCGTCTTCCTCCATCGTCACCTTTACCCTTTTCCCAAATTGTAGCTGCGGTATGACATAGTCAATTTCGTCAGAGAGTCCCTGTCCTATTGAACTATGTCCGTAGCGAATGTTCTTAAAAAGACCCGCCGCTTTTAGGCGCCCAGCTGTACGAGCAGCTGAGTACTCCGCGTAGAGGTCAATCGGAAGTAAGTCTAAAAGTCTAAAATGATGTTTAGGTTATATTTAGCTTTCATAGATTTTCTGAAAGCGTTTGACACCTTTGATAGGGTAGCAATAAGCGATCCTTTTGAAAGAAATAGCTGTGTGAAACAAGGATGGACACTGTCGCCCTTGCTCTTTATCACCGTTCTTGATTTAGTATTTGAAGCAGCTGAATTAAATAATTTTGGAATCAACTGGAAATTTAACCGTAAACTAGGAGATCTAGAATATGCGGATGATGTTGTTCTATCTTCTTCCTGTCATTCGGACCTTCAAACCCAATTAGATAGATATCTTGGAAGCCAAGTTACATTATCCGGAGGAGCATTGGACGATGTAGACTACAGAATACGTAAAGCCAGAGCTGCCTTTGCAAAACTCTCTATTTACTCTGGCGACAACCGAATATCCGGCGAAAAACCAAAATACGAGTTTTCAGCGCATGCATAAAGTCGGTGCTGTTGTATGGTTGTGAGACATGGTTCATTACTAGTATTATCGTCAAGAAGCTCCAAACTTTGTCAGTCGATGTCTTAGAAGCATGGTGGCCTCGAACAATTAGCAATGTGCGCCTTTGGGAGCTTTGCGAACAAAAACCAATCGAAATTGAAATTTGGAAGCGCAAAATGGGTCACACGCTGCGCAAAGATTATGATGAGATACCGCATGTAGTTCTGAAATGGAACCCACATAGGAATAGTGTGCTAGTATTCAACTCCTTTCAAGCTGTTCTGATTTTTTTTTGCAATAATATGTAAATATAGTCGCTTATGCATTGTTAAAATATAGTCCATATCCAACAGGAGAACAGTAACATAATAACTAAGCAATACACGCAGAAAAAGTTGTCAATTTTTTCAAGTGTATCCACGGATTTAAGATGGCCTTCTCAGAAATAACTTCTTAAATCGTTGTCTTAGTTTTTGTTAAGTAACCTTTTTCCATAATCACAAATAATCATCGAACCTATATAATAATAATAAAATTAGTGGGGTGTGCTGCACTGTGAAGGATCTAGCTCTCTACTAGCCCTAGAGTTCCTCAACTAGCACTTTATCTGCGACAAACTTAATTATTTGAGATGCGTCTAGTCTGGTGAAGTTATATATCGATACTCTTAACTCGCCCACTCAATCTCACAAATCCATTTCTCAAATGTCGCCTGAGTCTGCAATGTCCCGTCAATAGCCCAGTTAGTATCCTAATTGAATAATTGCCCAGTAGGGATATTGCCTTGAACCTATTCAGGTTATAGGAGCCGAGTAGTGGCTTGGCTTGCCGTAAGCCAGCCATGCCTGTCCAGTGCATTTCCCGCCTGGAGCTTTCCTTTTCTCATAACAACTGTTCAGTGGTATGTCTGCAATGCCGCAATAAGGTTCAACCCTACTAATCAGTTCAGCACCATTTCTCGCCAGTTCGTCAGCTGCCTCGTTCCCGGAATCCATCTAAGTAAAACTCTATTCAATTGGCCTATATAGTTGAGTTTGGCTCTAGTTACCCTAACCAAATTTGAAGTAATCTTCAAGCCAGACACCACATTGATTACGGCTAGACTATCTGATAGTATGGCAATATATCGGTCTTTATATATCCCATCCAGGTTGATAATTCTAAATTTGCTGTCAAATACAATATAGAGTATTTTTAAGGTATTTATTTTCCTTGCTGCTCACAATACAGAGGGACACTCTCTACCTTCTAGTAAATGGAACTAAATCGAAACGGAACGAAATTTGCGAGATGAATGTCTTATAAACGATAAATAAAATAAAACGTAATTCCAGGAAAAAAAAGGTCTGAGTATATTTGCGGAATTTTAATTTTTGAGTAAAATACTGATTAAAGAAAAACTATTGCTTAATGGTCTGCAAGACATTGTTTTTAAGCTGAATTACATTCGAAATAACGAATAAAAGCTTAATCAGGTCCATTACATTTATAAGAAGCTTATGAGAAAGTATCTTTGAAATCGTAAATGAGTTAAGCATCAATGTTCCATTAACTGCACATTTCATTTGTTATAAATTTTGCACAACTTGCCAATTTTGCTGTGAGTGTAGGATGTGTTCTAGCAGGAAGCGAAAAAAAAAATACATGCACATATATACACTTACACATCCTTATAAGAAGACTCCTTTAGCAGTACTTAATTTATGACTTGACTATTAAGTGCATATTAACAAACACTTTGTATTTGACAAACTCCACTCAGAGTTTTGGTATAAGAGCAATAAAGCTGAAAGAAAAAGCGAAAAAAAATTGTAATAAGTAGCTTAAATGGCGCGATTTTTATATTTGTAAAAAAGTTAGCAGATGTGTGTGAATAAGTTAATAAAGTTTCAGCTCTGGATAAAGTTTGAGATACTTAAATTGAAACATTTGCATTTGTTTTCAATGGATAAACATGCCGACTGCAATTGAAACAATGTGTTGAAAGATGGTGGCCAGATACTTGCAAGTTTATCGTAATTGGAGCAGAATTGCATTAGCTAATCAAAACTCTTTAAATGGAAGATTTTTATGCTCGTTTTCAAATTGCAGTCCTTAGCACTCGGTGAACACTTGTCAACGGCAAACGAATGAACGTAGCAATGCCGCCTTGCTAATTACTCCCCAGAATCCTTTTAATGCGATTACGCTAACCCCTTCCCCTTCCTGCCCGACCCCCATTACTTTCTCGTTTCCAATCGCTGCCTCTGTGTGGTCAACTTTGTCTAATGAACCGCACATTAGTGCAGTCGCGCAATGACAGCGATCAGGGCCCAGCTGCCATTTTTACTCGCACAGCACGCCCACAAGGACATGGACATGGCCATGTTTCATAGTGCACACATAGACACACACACACAGACATACACACTCCCAGACATATTCGTACATATAGTTGGTGTCCTGACTTATTGGCATTTCTTTCAAATGCATTTAACGCACGCCAGAAATTACTATGTAAGAGTCGCTGTCAGCCTTGCCAGACTGCCTGCCAATGTTTTGTTCCGTTTCCTTCCTGCTGCTGATTGAGACCAAGCCAGAGAGAGTTCCTAGAGTTTAAGCCCGGCCCTGGTTGCCGTTGTCGTTGCCGTTGCCAATGCACTCGCAATTGAATTTCAGTATAAAACTTTGTGAGCCCACCCGGACGCACACACACATACACTCATACGAAAACTCTCCTACACACACTCTTATGTATACCTATATACTATAAACTTATATATATGTATATACTCAGTCAGTGAACATTCATTTTTCTTTTATTTGTTGTAGAAAGTTTTACCCACGCTTAGCCAGCTTGATAGTCTCCTTTGGCTCCACTTGCCACCGCTCTGCCCCTCTCTGTGCATCTCTCAGCACCCACCAAACTTGCCCCACTGTGCCACATCATCGATTACTAACTGGTAATTTGCTTTATGTGCGTTTGCTTTGCCTTTACTTAAAATAAATTAGAAATTATTGGAGCATTTTGGCCCCAGTAGCAGCAGCACTATGTGGAGTAGCGTCAGATCTTGCGCTGTGGTTACCCAATTGATTTTGAGTTTGGCTATAAATTTATTATGTACTTACTCCAACCAAACAAACCTAATACTACACACACACACACTTGCTTACTTCGCACTCAAAACTCGAAAATCATCGAAAATTCGATTGCAATGAGTAATCCATTCTAGTTTGCTCAACTTCAAACAACTTGTGCCAAAATCATTCAAATGGCAATTCCGAAATGGGAGCAACTTGTAACCTACTCGCAGTTAAAGAGCAACCAGCAGTTGGTGAAGTGTTTTCAGCACAATTAAACACAAACAATGATACAACCAACCAACAGTTTCGGAAGGAGCAACTCAAGGCGCTTAATGGTGACATGGCATTACAGAAGGCACACCACGGGCAAAGGATTGAGAACGGCAATGCCGGCTGCAGCTGGGAGTGCAATTGTTACTGCAACTGCAACTAATACTCTGCACTAGAGATGTGCACGTGATTGTGTCGTTTGCGGTACCAATAGACGAGCAATTGGAGGGGAGTATAGGGGCTAGGTGGAGGAAGGTTAAGTTAAATGCTTTCTATCTCCTCTTCTTCTCTGGACCTGCGAAAAGTCGCAGCCTCCAGCCATAAGAGAGACGCAACGTGTCCCATTATCGTATAGGATACACGGTGCCATTTATCCAAAAAAATATCCGTTGTTTTTAACATGGAACCTTTTATGTGGTGATCCAAATGGAAAATATCATTTCTAAAGGAAAAATTATATTAATATCTACAAAAAATGTTAGCCGATGTTTATGTCGTTCGATATATGTATAAGTTTAAAATGTTATTAAAAACATCTGTGGTAAGTTTTAAAAAGTTTAAAAATCTAAATGTTTGCGAGAAAAAAATGATCTACCGTACCAGAACCAAATGAAAGCATGGAAGCTTTCCGACTGTATCCTACAAGATATCGGCCAATTAGCTTATTTTATTTATCGCCTTTTAAAAATAATATTTTTTCATCATCGTAAAGAAAAAAACATCTAGCCTGAATTCGGTTTGGACCTTCCCTTATCCTATATCCAACAACTTAATATAGTTGCAAACTACATATGTTAGATAAAATTGTGCTTAGAAGAGATCTATCGGATTGGTAGCCCTTGATATTGAGCCTCTGTTTGATTCTGTTGGGCATAATGGTTATATGTACAAACCAGTCCGATGTAAAACTCCGCTCTATCTAACGAAATCGATCTTGGATTTTGTATTGGACAACTTATTTCGTGTTGGTGGGAATTTTTTCCAGTACAACAAAAAAGTCATTGCGGCTGACGTTCCGCAAGGCACTTGGTCCCATTTTGTATAATAGTAGCACTCACGACATTCCCATTTGCTTAGTTTATCCAAAATCAAAAAAATTTTGTATTGAACGGAATTCTAGATATTTCGTGATAAACATTTTTGGACTTATTCTCGGCTTTACCGTGCCATTTTACTACGAAATTGACCAAAACATGTTAAAGATACCAAAATTGTATATATTTTTAATCTCATTGTCATTGCGTGACCATGAAAGCCCGTTCGCAGATTTCGGCAGACCTCAACAGCTCTCGCCATGCGCCTCTGCTTTGCGCGCGCCTTCTCCAATTATAAATACCAAGGGAGGATAGGTTCTCCTCTACTTGGTCTTTCCATCGGAGTCGTGGTCATCCCGTTCTTCTTCCTTTTTCACTGGAGTATCGTTATCCGTACGGCATGCCCGAGCCAGCGCAGACGTTGTATTGTGATGCGCAGGACTACATCTATGTCGTCGCTGAGATCGTACAGCTCGTGGTTCATCCGAATGCGATAGTCGTCCTCAAAACGAACGGGACCGAAGATTTTACGAAGAATTTTTCTGTCAAACATCCCAAGAGCCGATGCATCTGTCCGTGACACAACCCATGCTTCTGCATTTTACATTTTTAATCTTGTTTTTATTTATCTGTGAAAAATAAAGCTTAATTATGCTTTCTCCCAACTTAACTTAAATACAACGAATATAAAATGGGATTATTGCATTGGATATTTGGGATTTTACTTTGATAATAATCTTATTTTTCAGATCGGATTTTAGATAAATTAAACAGAACTAGCTTATGCCTTCTGTACCCTTTTAAAAAAAGGTAAATCTTAACTATCGCTAACAAATGAATTGAATAAATGTCATTTAATTAATGTTGCCATTGTTTCCCTAAGCAGTAAATATTCCAGTCAAACTGCTTTATAGTTTTTAAAAGTATTCTTTTAGTTTCGCAGTTGTAAAAACAGAAAATCTTAACTCTGATTCAATATTTGAAGAAAGGCTTAAGCAAATTGTAGGCCGATATATATTCGTGAGTTTTCAACATTTTCTTATCACGTGAACACCTCTAACATAAACCTGAGCAGAACTAGAGCAGAAATTACGCTTATGACTATGACCATAGCATGATGCTGCTCCGTTTGCATCCCGAAAGCTCTCCAGTTGTGGTTTTTAAATGCTTTACATAAGTGTGTGTTTCATATATGTGCGTGTGTGTGTGTGTGTGTGGTCGAATCTGTGCATATAATCAATAGCGATTGTTATGGCGTAGCTATTGAGAGGAGAGGAGCTCGAGTATTGGTAGTACAGTGCTCTACGCCTATGGGGCTTAGCCCAGAGCTTTCCTATCTAGATACCATTTATTTACATTCATACAGCAGCCCAGTAATGCCCCGGGAATCAGAATAGACAGAATTGAGCTGACGCCGAATGCATTTAATGATCAGCTGCACGCAAAATCAGACTAGACCGTAGAATCGTAGTACGATTTGTGTTTTGGTAATTAACATAAAAGCCGCATCCGGTATTTGACTGGCAGAGCAATCTGTAATTGGAGTCAGCAGTGTGTTTCCCATAACAATTGTAATTAAAACAATATTCTTGGCTCTGGAATGCAGGCAGCGGATGGCTATGACCGACCATACAGAATGTCAGAATGACCAAAGTCAACAATGTACATATATAAAGTCGTGAGTTTGTGAATCTCGAACAGCTTCATTAATTGCCATTTGAAATTTATACGTTGCGTATGCTTAACGTGGCTTGTTATGCCTCTTCAAATGTATATTCTAGGAGTACATAGATACAGGATACTGGACACAGACACAGACACACACACAGTGACAGACAGACAAAGTAGGTTGTGTAAGTAGGTATATAGTTTTACTGCAAGTTGCGCTTCTTCTCGGTTACAAAGTTTTTCAAATGCAATTTTATCTATTTTTTCCGAGTTTCTTCTGGCTTCTAGTTTTCTTCATGTGCGTTGAAGCATATTCACGGCACTCGCAATTATAGTGGAAATAAAAAAAAAAATTTGTTAATTTCTTTGCAAAAGTAGTTTCTTTTTCTCTCTCTCGTGTGTGTCTCTTTCCAGTTAATGCATTTATTACTCTGAAAATGTGGCAATGAGTTTGATAATAGTTTGAATTTCTTCCCAGAAGCGCTGTATACATATGTTCTTATAATACATTACAAAAGTTTTTCTAGCTGTTTTAACAATTGTAATTGTTTAAATAATTGCATTACTTTTAGTCATTAAAATCGTTTTAACTGCAATTGGAAACTTTTAAATAAAATGGCTCTGTTTCAACAAAATAAATGCATTATTTAAATAAAACTGGTTTGCACATGTGAACAAATGTTTAATAATGCAAAATACCAAGTAGCAAAGTTTCAAACCAAAGTCGCAAAAATATCCCAATATGGTAATTCCCATTTATACGAAAGCTCACCCAAGACAAGCCACCAAAGCTTGCTTAAACTAACGGAGAGCTTTTATGCAATGGTTTGAAGACGAAATTTTTAGAACAATTTATTGTACTAAGAAAAAGCTTTTTAAAGCTCGGCAATTGAGTTTTCCAGCAATTTGTTTGTTAAGCTGCTGACGTTGTAATACCCTTTCCCTTTGAATAAAAAGTGTTTAATTAAAGTCTCCGACATATTATATGAGGTTGATATTTTACCCAACATCGAGTACCATTCGACTTAATGGAAAATAAGATTCTCGTTCTATACTACCCTTAAAATCAGAGATCATAAGTCTTATAATATTTAAAATATAAATTATGAAATATTTATTTTTTATTGATTTTTTTCATTAAAATTAAAAAAATTACTTATTGTTTTAAATAAGAAGAAAATCATGATTTAATAAATAAATATAAATTTTTATTAAAATACTCGTACCGCGAAATAAATCTTATTTTTATATTTATTCCATAAATATTTTTAATTCGAAAATTTTAAATTACAGTTATTCTCCAAATTTTACTGCAAAAGTTTAATATTAAATAATTAAAAAAAAATACAATTTAATTTAAATATCTTTTGAACCAAGAAGTTCGTGCTCCTCGGCATCGATGCTTTTGTACGACTAATTTTGTCGATCTTAACCTATTTTTGACTGATGGTAACTGGTCCTCTTTATTGTCTGCTGAGAACTTTGATGTATCCATTAATAATTTCTATCAGATATAATTTTAAGAATAGTAACTCTTCTTTTTATAGAAAGTTTAAGAAAAGTAGTGCTAGGATCGACTTCTAAAAATTTTCTAGCTTCGTTTTAATAGAACAAGAACATAGTTCAAAATACCTACTCTGCCAACTCTTGCAGCATTAATTCAAACCTTATTGCTTTTCCAAAGATTTTAGAATCCGACGTTTCACAATCCATAAAATCTTCCTTCTCCCCTGGCCATGATGCTATTCCTAGGTTTGTTATAAAGCATTGTGCCGGCTCCCTTTCCATGGCCTTATTCGTTCTTTTGCGCACTTTCTTTAAATTTTCGTATCTTCATCTTGAAGGTCCCAAGTCAAATATTGAGATCTACCGTGGCATTGCCAAGTAGTGTTAGGTCATTCAAGAACGAACGAACACAAAAGAACTATTCACTTAAAAGAACGAACTGAATACGTTCAGTTGTTCGTTCTTATTAGATATCGTAACCACATTTGGTGTTTGAAATTTTTGATTTTTTAGAGCATTAAAGCAATGTTCCAAATTTGAACAAAATCGGTTGAGTATATCACATAGCACCCATAGGGCCGATCTTCCGAGAAATCGATTTTTGAACAAAATTTGTTGTGTTTCGTTTGTTTGTTAAGATATTCGAACCAAATTTGGTATTCGTAAGTTTTTTATAGTTCCTTAGCAGTGTATTAAATTTTATCAAAATCGGTTGACTATATCATATAGCTCCCATAGCACTAATCGGTCCAAAACAAACGTTTTTTATACAAAATTCGTTGTGTTTCGTCTTTTTGTAAAGATATTTGAACTCAATTCGGCATTCAGATCTTTTTTAAGGTATTAAAGCACTGGGTCTAATTTGATCGAAATCGGTTGACTATATCATATAGCTTCCATTGGAACGATCGGGCAAAACAAAATTTTTTGCTTAAAAATTCTTCTGATTTTGTTTTTTTGTGAAGGAACCGGCTCTTATTGCAAACTAGTGGTACAGGGTATCCCAAAGTCGTACGCGCCCGGCTTTACGTACGCCATTTTTTTTTATTATCTTATTTTGTTTTATATTTTAAGATTTGCATTGAGACGACTTTATTTTTTTTTTAAATTGTTTTTATTATTTGTGTCATTTCAATACTTTGTCAGGGATTCCAAAATTTAATAACGAATTCTAATGAAATTAATCAAAAATAAAAATCTTTTTATATGTATCATAAAAAAGAACAAGTGAACGAAAAAGACGACTTCGTTCCAGTGAACGTAAAAAAAAGAACGATAGAACTTGTTGAGTGAAATTAACTAGTTTAACCAACTCTATTGCCAAGCTTTCATAATTTCCAAAAGTCTTAGAAAATCACTGTCCTTTAATATCTGGCTCACAACATAACTTTCTTCTTTTATTATAAATGGTTTTATTATTATTTGGAATTTCCGTCTTGTCTCTTAAAGTGAATCTTCACTACCTTCTGCACACAAGATCCTTCACATTTTCTCTTATTCATGAGTGATCTTCCACGATTCTCGCAATCTTATGGATGCGGATGGTGTACAACTTTGCTTGTCCTACTCCTGCAATGATAATGCTTCTGTTCTTCACTTGGCTAATTATTCTATAGACTCTCCTACCTTGGAACGTGTCCTGGGTGTCAAATATAACAATTATATAAGCAATATTGTAAATGAAGCTCTTCCTTTTATTTAGCTTTGGTCTAAAGATTTCAACGAACTTTTCACAACCAATACATCTTAATACCGACTTTATCAGGACAGGATTGAGTTTGTTTAAAGGAATTCCTCTTCTTCGCACTTTGTGACTTAAATTGGGTGCCACTAATCTGACTGCCTTCTTATTGACTACGACTTATAAAGCTGTCCTCTTTAAATAACCGCAGAACATGCCAAAGAATTTATTTCTATCATAACCCATTAGCGGGCCTTATGGATTTCACTCAACTTCTTAATAAAACTACTTTGTCGTATCTACCAGAGTAACAGTGGTGCTAATGAAGTTCCTAGTCAATTTTAAATCTTGCTAATTAAGCCGGGATTTTTACTTTTCCGTTAGCTAATAGAACACCAGATCTGTTTTTATTTTTTTAAAGCTTCAAATTAACGCAGCTAAGAGCTTTCAAAGTTGGCATTTGTAACTAGTAAACTTAAAATTAAAAAAAAGGTAAAATATATGAGTATTGTCCGATCTTTTGATTCGAAAAAAAGTTTATGTTTGCATTTATTAAAAAACATATAACAGGTGGGTCAATAAGTCTTTGGCCTAACTAAGAAAAACACAATTTTCTACAGTAATTCATATTTATTCATCAAAGTAGTTCCATTTGGCAGAGATATAAGCATTAAACCGCTTCTCTAACTTTTCAATTCCGGTGTTGTAGGCCGATGTGCCGAGGCCTTCAAAATACTTTTCAGTTTCGGCGATCACCTCCTCATTAGAGCGAAATCTCTTGCCACAGACCATCTTTTTGAGCTGGGAGAAAAGGTGGTAATCGCTGGGGGCCAGATCTGGACTATACAGTGGGTGGGGAATTCGAAGCCCAATTCGTTGATTTTGTCCTCTCTGGGAAGTTTTCATTCGTTGTTGTTTTTCTTTTGGTTTGAGGAAACGCGGCACCCACTTTAAAAATAGCTTTATCATGCCCAAATGTTCGTGTATTATGGTGAAAATTGTACCTTTTGATAACTTTATGGCATCAGCTACCTCTTGCCACTTCACTTTGCTGTTGGAAAGTATCATTTGCTCGACTTTTTGGACGTTTTCTTCCGTAACTGCCTCATTTGGACGAACAGAGCGTTCAGCATCATCGGTGTCTGTTCGACCGCGTCTAAACTCAGCGTACCAGTATTTAACACTTGATTTTGATGGTACATATTCCTTATAACACTTTTCAAGCCATTGGTGGGCTGTGACGGTATTTTTTCCCATCAAAAAACAATGATAAATCAACACACAAAATGCCTTTGAATCCATGATTTTTGTAAACACAAAAGTAGCGTCACTTGAACGTCTATAACTTGGGTAATTATAAGCAGATTGACTTGAAATTTTGACAGGATGCATTTGAAAGATGGTAGTATTTAAAAATCATAAGGATAATCAACTGGTGTCGCCATTTGTATGTCAGGCCAAAGACTTTTTGACCCACCTGTTATCTCTGACCAGTGCTTACGAGCGTTAGTGTTAATTACTACTATTATTACTATATACTATAACCTTCTTTAGAGTAAAAATAACATATGACCGGATGGGTCCTGGCTTGATTCTTCGTTTTTTTGTTAGTTCTACCCATCTTTAATGTAAATTATTAAACATGAGATGTCACTTTATGCCGTTATTCGAATAATTTTCCTTTTCGGGAAACACATCTTTCATTTCGTGAACTGCAAGAACCATATTAGTGGTAACTTTATAATAATAAAGATTGATTTATGTGTAAAGCAGTGCAATTTTTAATATAAAGGCTTTTAATAAATTAAGTTGATAAATTTTTTTATCTTTAATATAATTTTGAAAAAAAAATAATATGAAATTTCAAGTAAAACTTTGTGTTTATTATTTATTTAACTTTGTACGATCAAAAAGTAAAAATTTAACAATTCAAAAAAAGTCATAAAAGCTGAGTCTGAGCTAACTCAAAGAACCGCAAGAAAGCTCGCACAGTTAAGTAGCGTGCTTTTTGGGGGTCAATGAACGATTGCACATCAGGTGATTACTACCGTGGGAGAGAGCCAAAGAGATTGAAATGCATATGATCTCCGCTCTTCGCTCACACATGGATAGTTCTGTTACTTCTGAAATCTTAGCTTAACCGCTCCCGCTTAGGAAGATTTTCAAGTGCATAGAGCAGTCCAAGTTTGACAGTGCTACGGTGAAGTTAAGTGCGTGACTATCTAAAGTTTTTTTTTAGATAAACTATATACTATAAGGGAATATAAAAGAAATATGTTTTATTGATGTTGTTTGACAATCGTTTGATTCCAAAAGGTAATGTGTTGAAGTATTTACCGAAACTGTAAGGTATTTTTGGACTAGGAGCAGCGAATTATTCGCCACTCACTGCCTTAATTTGGGATCTACAATAACAATTTCGACAGAAGTGCTGCAAAAAAAACAGAAACCACAACAACAACAATTACGTCTGCGCATCATTACCATCAGCCAACAACAACTCTGCCAGCACTTTGGGAATCCCAAACGATACAACAAAAACCGCTGGTCACATTCTCCAGCAACAACAACTGCATCATTGCTTTGAGCGGCTGCTCCCCTTCCGAGACATCAACAACAACAACAACTGTAGCTGGGATTAGGCGGCTGCGCATCCACACCAGCAACAGCAACAACTGCAGCCACGTCGCACACCCTCGCCAACGGAAAACAAAAACAATAACAAAAATCATAAGGTCGTAAAAAAAAATTAAAGAAATCGCAAATAACAATCGCAACTTGTTTAAATATAAACGAAATCAGCTGTCTTAATAAGACTTAAATATATTATATTAAATATATATTTTGTTTACGTGCGTCCCAAAAATGGAAGCCTCGTAAGCTTTAAAAAGCTAATATTCTCTCTTAAAAATTAATTTGCGCGGAAGATTTAAAATATTATCAGGGGTGCCACAGAAAACCAATTCGATTCAATTTCGATACAATTCCAATTCTTGGTGCCTCATACATGATTAACAGCGGTTTTAAAACGGTTTTAAAACCGTTTTTGGCCATATCTGTGGCACCAAGAATTGGAATTGTATCGAAATTGAATCGAATTGGTTTTCTGTGGCACCCCTGTATATTTGCTTGTTGTGCATTTTAGTTGTAAAAACTTACATATAAATATAATACAAAATTGTCGAATAGTAAGGGCTGATCGTTATATTCTAACAAACACATATAAATTTAAAAACAAAATTTGTCAATGCTTTACTAATTAATTTGATTTTATTCTAAAAAGGTCTTCAGAACGCACAAAAATCATTGAGCTGAAGGAGTCGGCATCGTATGAGTGAGTTTAAATAGGCTTCTCAGGGCCAGTAGCGTTGTTTGCTAATATATTTGTTTATATGAAGGCTAATATTGGAAGCATTTAAACAAAAACAAAAAAAAAGAGAAGATAAGTTTAATTTTTGTTTTCACCGATGTAGGATCTGTAATGGTTGTTGTAATAATGCAAAATATATTATTATTTAAAAACGAAAATTGTACCTCTTATGTTAAGAACATTAGGCTAAACATTAGGCCTTTTTAAGCCCCATTTGTTAAATGTTTTAAAAATAAGGACTTGAGTTCACTCTGAGTAGGACCAGTTTAGCGTTATAGAAACATGAAAGCCCAATAGGTTGCTTAATAGTCCAAATAGGCGGCAACAACAGAGTTTCCATGTCCATGTGCATCTACAATTTATGTTCAGGAGTAAGTTTTCCGATCTGCTGAAGTCAAGTGTTTAACACTTTTTGCTTCCCACTCACTCACTCTCTCGGAAGTTTGTTTTTTTTGTAGCCAACTAAACAATACCAAAGCTACCGCACACTACCATGATCCAACAATAAGAAGGTCCAGCAAAGGGCTGTTTCGTTATTCGTGTCTCTCTCTAAAGAGAGCGTGTTCAATTTTTGTATGGTAGCTGCATGAAATAGTAGACCAATTTGGATCAAACTTCACACAAATGTAAAGAATTAAAATAAATTAAACTTACTTTTGCTATGCCTGCATCTGTTCTGTAAATTAACATTTGTATGCTAGTTCATTACAGTATGCTGCTGCAATATAAATTTGCTTGAGAGTAGGTATTGTTAGAAAAACTTTTTTATTTATTAAAATATTGCAAATTTATGTGAGTTTAATTTAGGGTAAGTCTTCATATCTAAGTAAAGTTTGAACAAAAATCACTATTTCACTTTGCAACCATACAAAATGTTGAGAATTCTTTGCATCATGGGCAATTGTTTGTCGCTTTATTGCAGTGGTGGACACTACCCAAAGCAGCGCAGTAAGCAAAAGAGCGCAAGAGAGCACGAATCGTAATCAAACAAAAACGAGAGAGAGATTGGATCGTGCATGAGCCGACTGTACTGCGGCAGATTTAGCAGTAGAGAAGAGACGAGTGACTGTCCACCTATGGTTTATTGTATCCCGTTTACACACATACAAATGTGCTGCGTGCTTTAGCTGACCTCTCCACTCCATGCCTTGACCACGGCACGGTCTTTCAACAATAGCCGAAGTCATGCACCATCAACTTTGTATCTGTTGCGTCAACGTCGAACAAAAAGCAGAGCCACACAAAAAAAAAATCAAAACAATGCACAATATCCCAGATGATATTTGAACAATACGATTCGAATAATATGTTGGTCATCTAAACAAAATTCAATCATATTATTGAATTTAATGATAACAGCAAATAGATTTTGGATACGCAAAAAAAAACAGTTTTGGCCCATTGTACGTCGTCATTTTCGAAAGCTAAGCAACGAGTTCAACGCAATTGAAATATGAATATATAAACTGGGAAAGATTTCCGCTGAACTAAAGAGAAAAGTAGCCGCAAGAATAATAATTTTTGCGGTTTTGGTACTGACCGCTTTTTACGTGCCAGCCGCGAATTAAATAATTTGTGCAGACATGGCTTGCAACAACATTCAACTCGAGTTAGTCCACTATCCGTACACTTGTTGATCAACTCGCAGAGCTTTCAACTCGTTGATTGAATGAGATTGATTGTCTCGTATATAAGCGTACTCGCTTCTCAAATCGAAGGTCCGTGATTCGATTCACCGCATTGCATTTGCATAGCACCGGAATCGCTAGTTCAAAGACGCTATTTGCCCAAAAAATATGTTTTACTACAAGAGACCGCCGTTCGGATTCGCCCATAAGCTGTAGGTCGCTACTCTCTTCGAACAGTTATTAATAGAGGTTTCAGTCAACTTATGTCCAAAGCTATAAGGCCGCTTCTACCGTACACTCATCCTTTCAGGTGTGGCAGAAGTGTATACACATTTGTTGACTAAGTTTTATGGTCCACTGAAAGTAAAATTTTGCAAACACTAGACTTCCAAAAAATGTTAGAAGCCAAAGTCGTTTACTATTCACTAATGCAGGACGTCCGTAGCAAAAAAAAAAGTATTTTTATAAAAATTTAGCTTAGTATAATAATTTTGTATGGTCCCCATCGGATTTGGTGACTTTGATGGTCAAAAAGATGCGCCGTGTTACCACTGGTTTTGTATTTTTTTTGATATGTGGCCAAATTGTCCTTGAACTTCTCAAAAAAGTTGTTGGCATATGAAAGGATACTATCGACATATTAAACAAAACCATCGATAGTATCCAAAATATTAAACCCACCTCTAGTACAAAGTGTGTACATATTTCCTCAGAAGATGAAGTTCGTTGGATCATGTCAATATTTTTTCGAAGTAGAGTTTCGCAGCTTTTAGCTAAACGGTTGAATATTTCGATCTAAACTTGACAGCGCTATACCCCTCTGCCATTTAACTGCTTGAACATCGGAGTACACCTAATAACGGTATTGAAATTGCAGTGTAATTTTTTTTATTTGACACAAAAAAAAATTCCAATTCGAAAATCCTTAAAAGTTAGAAATAGTTATCCACACCTTCATTTTGCTTTAGTCTGATTTTGTGGTTTAATAAACTTAAGTTAATTTTTAAAACAACCCAACAAAAAAAAGATTTTTGTTTCCGGTTTATGTTTTTTATGGCTTTTTTAATATGTATATCATAACTCTTTATAACAAAACTAAGGTATAGTAAAGTAAAATATACAATATTATTTTTCTGCCAACTTTTGGGCCTTAAAAAAATTCTTAAAAAAAATAAAATCATATTTTTTTAGTCATATAGTAGATAGATAGATATATATTTAATATGCACTTATTATACATGCATATGAGTTAATAACAATAATAATAATAACAATAACTGCCACAAGATGGCGTTGCGCCCCTGATCCTCCTGGGAAGTTTTCTCGGCGCTTGCCGATTTTTATGTATTAACTACTACCACTATTGAAAAATCGATGCATATATACATACTACATATATGTACATTCATACCTCGCTAAAGTGTGTTCATTTTGTGAAGGAGGGGGCGGCGCTTAGATGGGGGCGTGTTGGCAGCATTTGCCTATAAATTCCGATAGCCGTTTTGTATGGCAAAGAACGAGTGTAATTATAAATAAAGAATTATTATCTTTACATATTTAGATAATTACTGGTGGTGGAAAATTGCACTATATACAATATACCACATATATATGAGCTTATATAGATTATAAAGGGTTTATATGTTTAAATGTATATATCCTGCAATTGATTGTGGTTATTTTGGTATAATTTCTTTTCATCTCATTTGCGCTTTTTGTATGTTTGGATAATAATTAATTGGTGTTTAGTTTAGTTCCTTCCGCGTCGTATTGGGCAAAAGGAGGCACATCAGACCGCCGCCCACTAATAGCACCGATACGATAAACGTTGGCGCCGGGCAGTACTGATCCAGCAGTTGAGCGATCACAATGTTGCCTATAATACCGCCTAAACGCGCCGCCACCATAGATATGGCCACACCGGTGGCACGCAGCTTGGTAGGGAATACTTCTGTGATGAGACAGTCAAGGGCCGCATTGGCCGCCGAAATGGCACCACTGAACACGGCTGTCACGACCAGGTTCTGTATGGAGTTGCGCACAAAATACATGAGTGCGGAACAAACGCCCGCGGTCATGGTGCCCGCAATCAAAAAGAACTTGCGTCCTAGCAAATCCATGCCCAGTATCGCAATCAAATTGGCTGGCAAAGCTGAGGCGAGCGATATAAGAGACTCCATGAACACAAACGAGGGTATGTCCACTGAGCAGGTAGCATTGAGTTCTGCTTCCTTGCCAACAACAAAATCGGTGACAGTGCATACGCCGGCAGATTCGTCTGGAAAGGCGCGCTCGTATTCTTCAAAGCGTTTGAACAGCTCCGGGAACCACATCAATAGGCCATAATAGCCAATGTGGAATGTTAAGTTAATTGTGATCGAAACAATTGTGAATTTAAGTATGGGAGTTTTGAAGAGGGCGCGACTGTGATCCACCATGCCGGAGACCATCCGATTATATTTGCCCTTGATCGATGCCGAGTTTTGTGTGATCAATTTTTCGTCAACTTCCAGGTCATAAACCATATACTCCTCAGGCGGACGCTTGGTGTTTGTTACGAAGATGCCGCGAAAGATGGCCATCGCACGATCTTTTTTGCCACGCGTCAACAAAAACTTGGGTGATTCTGGCAAATAGAAGAGCAGGAAACCGACAATAAACGAGGGTGTCGAGCAGACCAACAAAAATATGCGCCACGAATTGTAGGTAAAGTACGATGTGATAAATCCAATGTGCGTGGGAATGATCAGCCAGGCCAAGCCGGCGACGAAGAGATTACCAAAGGTCCAGAAAGCAGCCATGAAACTTAACATGGAGCCACGTTTGGCTTTCGGTTGAAACTCGGCGAAGTACGACCAGATGACAGGACCACTACCGCCCAGACTGTTAACGAATACAGAGAAAGAGAGAATGGAGAGAGCAATGCATTTGTTTATTAGCAGAGAGTTAAGAGTGTTAGTTCGGTCGATGTAGTTAGTTGCATTAGTTAGTCATTTACTAGATGGTACCACAGCGACATACAGCAATGAGCTTTCGTCCACATGTTGCTCAAAAAATTTCCCCAGTTTCATCAAACCAGACACCTAGTCAACAATTAGCGATTATTTGGCAAAAATAATAAGCAAGTGCCCTAGAAATAAGCTTAAGCTAATGATGAGTCAATCCAAGGCCTGGCTAATCGTATTACAATAAGATTTCCCATTTTTTCGACTTGGGCTTTTCGCCTGAGCAATTGCTGACTGACTACCCCAAAATTAATTAGCATAAACAGTCACGATATTTTGACTGAGATATATTGTTGTTATTTATAACAGAGTTAATTAAATTAACACCCAATGCCCTGAGCTTCGTTGAGCACCAAAGATCGACTATGCTTCGATTTTCGCTCGATCGATGGCATGTTGGAACGTGCGAATGAGAATGAATGGTTGATTTTATTGTAACTTATTAAGCGGAACTACGACTATAAAGAGAGAGTATACTATAAATAGTAAATATTATTGGAATTGTACTTACGCTGCGCCATTCAGAAAACGAAATAGCATAAACCAAACGTAAGTTTGCGAAAACGATGAGGCGACAATGCAGAATCCGTTCATGAACGATATGACAATCAGCACCTTTTTACGGCCAAAGCTGTCGGCTATGCTCCCCCAGAAGTACGCACCCACCATCATGCCAATGAATATGATTGAATTTAGCCAACCCTTAGTCTCGGTATTCAAATTCAAATCACATTCGGCCGATGGCAGGATGAACGACATTGAAATGACGTCCATTTCTTCTGAGGTACTGACAAGACCACATATAGCCAATAGTATATAATGGAACTTGCCATAGCCGCACAGTTCAATGGCACGCTCAAAGTTGGCGACTATCGGGGTGCGCGGCGGAGGCGCAGTCCCCCGCCCGCTATCCTTGCCATCCTCGCAGTGGCTGCTGTCATCAACAGCACCGCCACCGAGGGCACGTTCTACGTCCTGCTTGCCATTATCGGTATTATCGGTATTAAGAGTAGGATCCGCCTCGTAGGCCTCGTTGACCACCGCAAATTGATATTCGGGTTGTTTGCTGCCAGTTCCCAGTGTGTACGGTTGAATGATAGCCCGATTGTCGATGTGGATCGTCGAGGTAGTCGAGTTTATTGGGTTGCCTACTGCGCTGATTTGATTGTAGCTTTGCTGTGGGCCAGCTTCTACATTATTAGCTGTTATTGTACACAGACAAAAATTGGTTATAAATGAAATCAACTCTCTCAGTTTCTCAGTGAACACTTACAATCGCTTTTACTTTTTGCAGAATCACCTTCTACCATTCTATAGTTCAAGTATTGTTTTGGGTTGGTTGTGCGCTTAGGCGAAAGAAAAGAAAAATACTATAGCGTTTGGTTGGGGATTAGCGCTTTGCTCAGCAAATGTTTGGGCTTGATAAGACTTTGGTGATCTGTAAGAAAAACAAAACTCCTTGTTAAATTTAGATTTAAGATTTTAAAGTTTTTCTAAAGCAAATCTTTCACATAAAGTCCGTCAACCAATACGATTTCGGACTATACACCAAAAATTTAAAGTAAGCTCGCAAAAAGTTGACAAATTGCGCTGTTCACACATCAATAAATTAATTATAATAATTCTTAGGCTGTAATTGTTCAATCAAAATTATTCCTAATATAGAAGAAAAAATTAAAAAAGAACCCAAAGGCGTTTCAACGCCCAATAGACCAAAGCTAAAATTCAATTAAAATAATGATAATGCACTCGGCGAAAATTTTAATTTAATTGTTGGCGGACTGTAACAAAAATATTTCAAGTTTTCACTCAAATGTAGCCAAACCTTTCACACATAAAATACATTTTCTGGAATATCACTAAAAATTGGTGAAACAATCACAACTGTTATGGTTCTTGCTTTTGTTTAAATAGTTTTTTAGGGACTTTTCCTAAAATTGTTCAACTATAGGGTTTTAAATGGCAACTGTTTAAGTGAGCTTATAAGTTACGGGTGTTTATTAAAAGCCATTTCGAATCAATAGTTATGCATGCTTTTACAGATAGAGTATATTTTTTATTTATATTTTTTTTTTTATCAAAATATATCAGAAAAAGAAACAGTAAAGGTAACTTTGGTTATCACATTTGATTAAAAACCACAATTTTTGTCACAGTGTGGAGAAAGGCAATTTGTAAAAAATCGTGACATTGGCCGCTACAGCTGTGACTCTAAAGTTTAGAGTCTAAACAGATACTTTCAATTTCAATTTAAGCTTTTCAAAATAGATATAGATCTAATATTGACTATTACATATAAGTCGGAGCCAATAGCAGTCATTACTACTATCAGCAAGTGCAACTTCAAAAAGATAAAAAAAAATTCACCTTTTCATTTCGAAAATCCAAAGTTAACTTTCGACACATCGGAAATCAACAACGATGCGATGATGATATATAACATATCTTATTCAATTACTAAGCATTAGAAATGTCTTTATACGCCTAAATCCCCTAACTTGGACCTCTGAAGAGTAAACGAAAGTGCACAATTTAAGCAAATGGTAAACATTTAACAAGTTATGTTTTCTCAAAAGGCGGAATAACTGCACATCATCAGAATTCTAGGGCAATTCCTAGATGCTCGTCGCACGGTTTAGGCAAGGTAGCACACCTGCCACCAGACTAGGACGCCTTGGTCCAACCAATCAATGTATTCACAAGACGATTAGCCTCGGATAACAATTCTTCAACGTTACGACTTAAGGCAATCCTTTGTTAATATCTCATGTGAAGGACTACGCATATAATTTGTTTAAATTATGAATATGTCCCTTATAATAATAACATTATACTTGTTCACATAACATATAGTATGTATCACTTAAGATCAGCCTTTAAAAAAGATTATTGCTGGCTTTTCTAGTCCATTTTTATCTTTGATAGAATTATAAAAAACATATGTTCTTTATTTCATCGAAAAATCGTTGGAACAGGTTGTCTGGAATGAGGGTCGGGTGTGCTGTACTGCTGACGGGTCACGTGTAAATACTTAGCGTAGGTTAAGGCACGTGGGTAATTATTTAATATTTAATGGATTAGTCAGAAACGGAATCTCAACTGGTATAAACTGCGTTCGAATATAATTAATTCAAGAAGTAAAATCTATAACTTATATATGTACTACTATGATGAAATCGAAAGATGAATTTCTAATCTAATCTCTCTCTAGCTTGGTCAATTCATTGATGTTTAAGATACGCTACGTTTTGTAAGATGCCAATGTGAATTGAACAAAGAAGTTCCGACTTCGGACGTTGAAATTGCTTCAGATAGCCTTTGGGGAGAAGAATGTGGCATCTAATCAGCCAAAAACATTGATGCTTGGAAATCGTCGATTGACTATTATAGACATCACTTAAAGTTTGGGCATATCATTTGGATAACTCAAGTAGCGGGTTCCCATGTCCACGCCTGAACTTCCGTAAATGTTTTTCCCAAAGCCCTTCTACTTCTACAATTGGCCTTGGTACCAGGTTAAGATGCCACATGCATTGTGAAAATGGTTTTTGCATAAAACAAAGAAAGCAGCCACTCACACAATAGCTAAATTATAAAGAAAAACTAGTACTGATAGCTTAATTAAGTAGCCCATAATTTGTAATTGTGCGCATACTTTAAAATAATTATAATAATAATAATAACTAGTATTGAGTTCCAGTTAATTTATTATTATTGTAGTTCATTTGTTGCTGTAAGAAACAAAATTAATGCAGCACAACTGGAAAAAACTGCGTGTGAATGCATAGCAAATGAAGTTAACGAACAAGCTATCCCCTGCCCTGCCCCCCAGAGTATCCCCCTCCACCACCACATGCACACCTAGGAAATCCAGCTGAGCTTGTCAACAAATCTGAGAGTGATTTCAATGTCAACGATCGTTCAATCCGGGGTAGAGGCCTCCATGCATATATATGGTGCAGCTTTTTTTTTTTTTTTTTGCGTTTTTGCATATGTAAGTATCTCTATTAATTAGTACATTAAAATAAATCAATGAATCTAATAGATACAGCCACGTGAAGAGCATCTATGTTTTTTCCCATACATCATACAATAATAATAATATAAACCATATTAGAGCAGTGTGTACTACTCGATTCATTCTGCCCATTATTCACAGAAGTCAGTTGATAAGCTCAATAAGAGCTAGATGATCGTATAAAGTTTGTGTTTCATATAACATTAGCTAAACGTTAGAAACCTGATATTTTAATAGTCCTAATAACTCTTTAAATAACATTAATACGAAATACTAGAAATTAAATCATGCTGTTATATGAAAGAGAACTCTGACCATCTTTGATATCTAATTTATTTATTTACATATCTTTTAATTTGGATTGTTCTACGCAACTGAAATATCCTTCTTAATAAAAATTATGGCAAACTTTTACTAGATACCTTCATTCATTCATTACCTGCTGTATTGGATCGTATTGGGTTGTCTTTTTAAATAAACACTTGTCAAATTTTGGTAGTATGTTAAGCACTACCGCTTGTCATCAGCTAAGCAACTGTTTTTTTTTATATTGGATTTTGGTAGTTCTTTGATTTAACTTCAGCTTAGCTTGGGCACGATTATATTTGCAAACTTGTGAAAACATTAAAAACTTTTTCTGACAAAATTTAATTTGTAACAAATGAAACTCATGCAAAAAATATTTAGCACTTGAAAATACAATAAAAACTTAATCGAAAAAAAGAGTAAATTTTGAACAAATGCCGATGTTAAACGTGAGATCGTTGGATCTTAAGACGCACGGAACTCGCACGGTGTTGGTTTGTACGCGTTTAACAGCAGAAAGTATCTAAAAGGCTTTAAGCGCGCGCTTTTAAGAGCGATGTTAAAGTGCCGATGTCGGAACAAAATGGCAACGGAACGCTTTGGCAAGCTTATCAGTTGCGAGCGAAACGGTTTGGAAGTAGAAACGTAAAGCCTATGCCATTGCTTACTACTTCCCTTCATATGTATTTAATTTCGATTCAATAAGTGCAGCACGTTATACAGATTTATAATTCAAATTTATGAGTACAGCAAGAGTTACGGGAACAACAACGGCAACAAATAAATCAATTAAAGAGCGGCATTTAGTTTTAACCGATTCAACTGTACCATTTACAATAAGCAGCATATAATTTGTATACTCTGTAGCTTATGGTATAAGGTAGGGGTATATTACGTAATGTAACATAAAGAAGAAGTCGTGTAAGGCAACCCAAAGTTACTTAAAGTATGATCAGGGTTACTAAAGATGTCTGTCTGTCTGTCCGTATGAACGCCTAGATCTCAGAGATTATGGTAAGAGCTAAACCAACCAAACTTTCAGATTAGATCCCTAATAGGAGACAAGTTTATTATACTTTTTTGATATCGGGGTTACATCATATAGCTTCCATAGAAGTGCTTCAGACGACCTCGAAAAAAACAAAATGTAGTTTTAGATGAATAATTCGTTTGTTTATGAAGATATCATAACCAAATTTGACATTCAGAAGTTTTTTAGAGTAACAAAACCGGTTGATTATATCATGTAGCTCCCATTGAAACGCTCGGTCAAAAAGGCAATAAAATGCCTTTGGTGTCTTAAGCAATATACCGGATTTCATTGCAAGCTGGTGGTACAGGGTATCCCAAAGTCGTCCGCGCCCGACTTTAACGCACGTACATTTTTTGTGCATTGTTTATTTTTTGATGTCTTCATTTGTTTTCTATCTTTTTTTTTGTTTTTATTGTCATCCGTCATGTGCTATTGTCATGCTCAATTCCCTGAGAGAGTTGTAGAGAGTTTTATTATGTTCTGCATTGATAAGCAACGATCAGCCGCAAAAACCCTCGCTTAAGGTCGCTCGCACGTAGAGCGCTGACATGACATGAACTTATCAGCGCGGTCAGCTCTGCTCATTTTAGCATCAGCTGTTTACTCACGGCCTAACTCTGTTTGCCGCCTGCCATTTCCAAGCGAAAGTGATAAACTTTGAATTTAGTAAATAAATAAACGAGCGGGCGGCAATGAATTCGTAAATCTATGTTTGCTTGCTGGGTCGGTCGGTCGGTCGGTCATCTGGAATATCAATGCAAATTTAACGTGTAGTTTGTATGCGTATTCTATATAGAAAACAAAACGAAATGGAAATGGAATTGAGTTGAGTTGTTCGCCTCTCTCTTTTTGTTTACTGCTCCAGCGACGACTTCGTGTTTTTTTTTTCGCTACTGTTTATACGTTTTCTGATTCATTTACCGACGGACGACAAGGGCGTGCACGCGTCGTTAATTGTAGTGAATTTTTTAATAAACAAATCAAATATTGAATCATTTCAATATATGTTTATCTTAATCTGTATCTTATTTTAATAACACAGCTCGTAAGCTGTTAATTTCACACTCTGTTAATGCACTGTTATTATTGTTTTGTTCTCTCTGAGGTTACTCTCTAAGAAATTACATAACTATGTTCTACGAATGATAAGTCGTTCAGCATTAAAAAGACACTCTTGAAATTTACATAATTGAATCCACTTTCGGTCCACTTTCATAGACATATTTTAAAAGCTGAATTGTGCTTCAAAAATCACATCAAACTTATTTACGTTTATGCATATAAATTAAGTAGTGTTTAAATAGTTAAACAAAGTTGTTTATTAAATATAAAATAAATAATAAATAGTAAGTAAGTACAAAAAACAATAATAAAAACTAATTTATTACATTCAGTTGTAATTGTTGCGTCTAGCCAGATCATGTTTTTTTCAACTGGAGGTTTTTTTCTTTGCTAATAAAATTATGTTTTTTCTTCGTTAATGTGATAAACAGGTGTGTATAATTTATACTTATTTTTTATAATTAGAAATGAAGTGGTTAAAAATTGTTAATTAGCGTTTTGACGTAGGTGATATTAAAATTTGAATTTATTTTTATATAGTTTTCTAATAAGCTGCGTTTAAACAAAAATTTTCACTCGAAAATGCTGACTTCGACAGGGTCACCCAAATATTATTCCAATACGCCCAAGACGCCAAAAAAATAAACCAATTATATTATTAATTTTAGTATTAATCTAATTATTATTGTTGTATTTTTAAGCGCCAGTTTATGAATCGACTTTTAGTTTTATTTATAAGTTTACTTGCATATAAATATATTATGAATAAATAGGCCATATTTAAAAATTTTATTGTAGCAGGAACAAAATGGAAATGGGTCACAAAACTCTGCCACAATCTGAGCGAGAGATGAGTCGTTTGGCGACCGTTGTCGAGTCTGCTTGCGATATCACGCATATCTATCGTTCGGGATTAAGTTGGCGTGCTTATTATAGTATCACAGACTATAGATCCATGGGGCCCAAATTTATCTATTTCTTCCTATTATACTTGTTGCCCAAGTCTTTATAATTGGAATTGAATCCAAGAATTGAAAACGAGTGAAGCTCTGCGTTTTTTTTTGTGGGGTACTCGATAAGAAAGTTAATAACTATTCGTTTCGTGTAAAATTCAAGGTATTTGCTGACAAACAAATTAGCTAATTTAACAATCTATCTTTAGCGCTACAAGCTTGTAGACCTTAGTCATGTTCCGAAACTCCCCCTAAAATTAAACTGTCAATTAAGCGAACAACAATTATACATCATAATTGGGGGCCAAATTAAGATGATTACGGTTCATAGACCGTATCATATATAGGTATGTATGCATATATATATATATTATGAATCTGGATGCTCACATTGAAAGCCCTTTAAGCTGCTATCTGCTTTCATGGCAAGTCAACAAACTGCAGATTTTCGTATTTTTTTTGACTGTCGTTATTGTTGCCTATTGGGGTCGGGGCTGGCGGAGCTTAAAGTGCGATCGTGAAATTTTCGCAGTTTAGCAGTCAAGTGATTCGACTGCATTCTCAGTGACAAAAGCGATAAAATAAAAGCCACATATAAATTGAGAATTAATCTTGCACAAAAATTGTGCTTACTGAATTATGTACATTATGTATTTAAACCTAAAGAATTATTCACCTGGATCCCTGTAAAGAACTCTGGTGAAAGTTCATTGGAATTGTTCAAAGTCAATACAGTGGATCATCAGAGGAATGACAAGCAAAAAAGCGATTTGGAAAAACCATAGTTACAAATTATTTCAGGTGACAGAGCTTAAATTCTTTCTGAATTTCGCGGGTACTTTTGATACAGTAAAGCTCTATAGTAAACAAAAAAGAAATATAAATAATTTAATTAATACAAATCCTACAATAAAAGAAAAACCCCCATAAGCATTGTAAATTACCAAATTTAAAATCTTTTGTGAGCCGATTAATAAATAAGCATACCATTCGAAATCGGTACGCATCAAATGTGGGGGATGCTGGGGATGCTGTTTATTGTCGGTAGAGCTATCTGGTTACCCTGGCTGTGCATCCTCTAAATCAATATACTATACCGATCAAAACAGTTTTTGGAAATTTCGATTTAAAAGGCGCGCGCAAAATGAATCGGTATATTTATTTTTTTATTAGGTTGGTATGACTGTTTTTGACATCTTGTCGTAATTTGAGCGCAATTTGCCTTATTAGTATTGGTTTGGCAGCTGTTGTTGCTAGTCGAAAAAAATCGACTCTTCGATTTTTGCAATGGAAAAAAACGTGTATCAACGTGTTTGTTTGAAATTTTGTGTTGAGAATGAATTTTCGTGTGCCGATTCCCTTAAGATGTTGCAAAAGGCCTTCACTCAGGACTGTATGTCCAAAACACAGGCATACGAGTAGTACAAATTGTTCAGAGAGGGTCGTGAAGATATCACTGATTTGCCTCATTCCGAACGTTCTTCAACATCAAATACCAAAGAAAACGTCGATGCTGTCAGGAAAATTGTGCTCGAAAGTCGTAGTGTCGGTATTCGTGAGATTGCTTTAGACCTTGGCATCTCATATGGTTCAGCCGAACACATTTTGGTTGAAGTTTTGGACATGAAACGCGTCGCGGTCCGACTCGTGCCAAAAACGTTGAATTTTTTTTTTCATTATTTTGGAATTTTTGACCAAACACTCAACGAATGTGTTCGCTCAGGCTCCGTATTCACCAGATATGGCACCGTGTGACTTTTTCCTGTTCCCCAAAATCAAATTGCCATTAAGAGGAAAGCGTTATGACACCATTGAGATCATCAAACAAAATTCGAAGAAGGAACTCAAAGCCATCCCTGCCAGGCCTACCAGAAGTGTATGGATGATTGGATCAAGCGTTGGAATATATGTGTAGGCATTAATGGTGAATACTTCGAAGGCGATAATAAATATACGAGGTGTGTTCAAAAAATAATGTGACTTTTCATATCGTTTTTTCGAATATCGTTTTTTTTGTTTTGTTGTGTTGGTACACTCTTCTCGAACATCTGTGAATTCAAGTGAATGGCATTTTTTGTTTGGTTGTGAGAGGCGTAAAGGTTATAAGTGTTTTGCGTGCCCGGCGATTTTTTTTCGGTCTTGGCTCTTCTGGCCGCTTCCACTGGGACGATTGGTCTCGATATCATCACCATATACCCATGATTCGTCACCAGTTATGACCCTTTTGAGTAAATCTGGGTCGACGTTGACGTCATTCAACAGCTCTTGAGCGATGCTCATGCGACGGTTCTTTTGGTCAAAATTTAGCAATTTCGGAAAAACTTCGTTGACGCAAGTCTCATGCCCAGGTTAGGTAATGTTAGGTTACACTGGCCGGCCACAACAGAGTGCAGCCTAGCATAGACCTTTTGGTCCTTAGCTGTGCCAGATTTGAGGTTATTACGCAAAGTGATGGTCGGTTAAAAATTTAACTTTTTTGGCGAAATTAAGTAGCCGCCCAACTTGCAACCTGGCCACCTCATCTAGACCGACAAACGCTGTTTCTCCTAGGGTGGTCAAACGATGTCTAGCGATGGCTGGGCAGTCGCAGAGTACGTGTGCTAGGGTCTCAGGGACTTCCGGATCCCTGCAGATCCTGCATAATTCGCTTGCCGTTAGTCCCAGTCTCATGCCCAAAACGTTAGCCAAGCGATATGCCGACATCATCAACAACTTCTCTGATAGTGATTCGACGATTTTCCAAAACAATTTCCTTCACTGCTTGAACGTTTTCATTAGTTGTTGACGTGCTTGGGCGTACAGAGCGAGGCTCGTCATTGGCATCTTCCCGGCCATCTTGGAAGAGTTTTTACCACTTGTAAACATTTTTTTTACTCAGAACAGTTCACCGTATGCTACTGTCAACATTTCAAGTGTTACGGAGTGTTATTTTTTACACAAAATTTGATGCAAATCCGTTGATCCATATTTTTCGATAGCAAAAATCGCAACCAAACAAAAAATGCCATTCACTTGAAATTTGGTACAGATGTTCGGGAAGAGTGTACCAACACAACAAAACAAAACATCGATAATCGAAAATACGTTGCCCCCGAAATTCGAAAAGTCACATTATTTTTTGAACACACCTCGTATTAAAATTTAAGAAAAATGATTCCCGAATTTCCTTTTTGATCACAAGGTATAGTTCCCACGCACACACATGTAGATAGATAGATTCAACAGCTGGATGTGGAATCCTAGTATATGCCAATAGAAATTATTGCAAAACGGTGTTTGAATTGACTTTTGAACTAAAACTTTTTTGGCGGCATTGTGAATTTCGATGGGAGTAACTTTGAAATTTTGTTAGACGAAAAGAAATGTTAGTTTCGGTGCGTTTGTTTTGATTATTCTCTTTCGCTGCCTTTGCAAAGCACGAAGACACGAAGTAGAGCGTGCCACGGTCTGTCTTGGCAAGGAGAGGAAAGTAAAGTGGCCGCGGTTGGTCAGCCTAATGCACGCATGTGTGTAAACGAATGAATTGTTGTTGTATGCATATATGTATACAACAAAGCGACATACATACGCACATAGATACAAGTGACAGTGATTTTTATTGCTTCTCTCTCCTCTCTATCTTTTTGTACTCTCACAAAATTAAAGCGCTCCAGCCGGCAATGCTGTTTAGTACTACTACTAGCTACAAATTAAGATCGCACTGCGCATAGAACGATGTAGAAGTATACCCGGGGGAGGTGAGAGTTGCATGAACAACAAAGCCAAGCAGCATTACGTAACAGTTACATTGTTTGACTATCTCTCCTCTCTCTCTCTCTCCCTCTATTTCTTTTTATGCTGCTTTCTTACGCACTCAACACAGAGAGAGATTTCTTCCTATTGATCTTGCGCTATTCGCACTACTTACTCGTTGGCGGGGCGAAGGTAATGAATCAAAGTTAATCTGATGTTTAAAGATGCTTTTGTATGAATATTAATGCTATATTGAGCTACAATAGTGGACAAAAGTATTTTGACATAAATAAAAAAAATTAATTTAGAAATTTCTTTTAGAGAATAATGATAAATAAAACTCTCTAAACACACAAGTTTGTTATTTTTAATATTAAAGTTTAGAAAAATATAACGATTTTTAATAAATGTTATTGAACCAAAGTATTTTGACAAAACAAAATAGTCCAACTATTGAAGAGAAAAAGCTGTAACTTTAGAAAAACTAATAATAAAAAGTAAGTCCAGGGCAGTTCAGGTATAGTTTTTACCATTTTTTTCTGTCTCCTGCAATATATCCTTCTCGTGATCTTGATAATATTAATTTAAAGTAAATTATATGGGCTAATATTTAATTTTATTCATTGTGCTATCAATTTGTACTAAATCATCCAAGCAAATGCAACTTAAACATACTCAAAAGTTAACAAGCATCCGCCGTGATTTAAACTTACCCATACAATATAGTGGCATTGGTTTTTTTCCAAACATTTTTTAATTTCCTTCAATAAACTTTATTTTTTCGATCTACGATATTCAATGCAGCTTTATATGACGACCGTGCCTTATTTTCATATTATTTATGAAACATTTTATTTTGAACAAATTAAAGGATTCTAAAAGCTACAAATTGAGTAATACTGGGAAACAAAGAAATTGCGATTGATCGCAATGCCAAAATAGTTTTGTCCAGACAAAAAAAGCATAATCTCACGTTTAAATGAAATAGTAAAAAAATGCAAATCGTTATCAGTGCAATGTTGAGTCACTTAAAGCTTATAATAGGTTCCCTCACTCAAAAGTAAAATAAATTTTGTCTTGTTTTTATACTATATATCAGCGATGTCAAAATACTTTTGTCCACTATTGTAACCGTATTTTCAGTTGTAATTGAATTAAATAAAAGACAAATTTTAATCTATTATTTACATTGAAAAGTTTGCATATTTAAACTCGCTCTCACGTTTTGTTTCAGCTAAGGATTGCTAATAGTACGACATCCATATAACGATTTCTTTGCGCTGAGTATTTGTATGTTATGTAGAATTAGGCGCGGAGGAGGTGAGAGTTGCATACTTGA
This sequence comes from Chymomyza amoena, assembly GCA_037043745.1. NCBI lineage: Eukaryota > Metazoa > Arthropoda > Insecta > Diptera > Drosophilidae > Chymomyza > Chymomyza amoena. The sequence goes on along the minus strand of JBAMAX010004175.1, from coordinate 60,001 downwards.
ACTCACTCTCACGTTTTTTTCAGCCTTTTTATTAAATAATGCACTGCTTTAAGCATAAAACAATTTTTATTATTATTATTATTATTATCATTATTATAGAATTACGACAAATAACGAACGTACGGTTGCACAACTAATACGATCTACGATCCTTTCCAAACGCAGTTCACGAAACGAAAGATGTTAAGGGAGGTGGCTTCCTGAGTTGTGGGGTGTATGAGTGTATGTGTAGGTGTTTTTCCCAAATATAATCTCCGAGATATTGGAACTAATGTGTTTATTGTTGACTGAGTGTCTTGTATAAATGATAATGTGGTATGTGTATTTATGTATGTATGTATGTCCATAAAAAGGCAAACCCAAAAGATCGCGTGCGCGGTTGTGCTCACGTTAAATGCTTTTTGAATACTAAAACTAAAGCGCGCAGTGCAAGCTGCGCTTGACTTCAACACTGCCGGTGCAGCTTTTCACCACGCTGCGCTTGAAAGCTCTTCGGCTAAGCTTACCGCGGAACGTAGCTTTGCCCATAGATGCCGTTTAAAATGAAGAAGCGAATTAAATGCAGCCTGGGAAAAAAAGTGGGACGAATAAAGTTTGTACTGCATGGGAAGTTTTTATTTTTTGGAGAGAACATTGTTTGAATTAGGATTAGAAAATTTTTGTTTCTGCGAATGTTCCACATCTAATTAAACTTTTAAGACAACACTATCTTGACTTTGGGTTAGTGATAGATGGACAGCTCTTAACAATTCAGTCAATTAGGCAAGCCATGGTTCACTGCTCTTCCTCTAACCTTTCCATAATGTGGAAAGAGACTGAGCATGGGAACGTGTAGTCAGAATTTCGTTATAAGGCCTAAAAGTATGCCCCAGTATTTTCGGAGCATAGTCTTGCTTAAATAGTAGTTAATTCGCTGCTAATTAGAGTTACTAAGCTTTTAAGAGTTTTATGTTAAATTAGATCATTTGTTTTTTTTTAAGTTTTGCTGGCTAATATATATATAAAAAATGGCGGACGTAAAGTCGGGCGCGGACGACTTTAGGATACCCTGTACCACTAGCTTGTAATAAAGTCCGATTTCTTCACAAAAAACCAAAAACAGAAGAATTTTTAAGCAAAAAATTTTTTTTTGACCGATCGTTCCTATGGGAGCTATATGATATAGTCAACCGATTTCAATAAAATTTGACACAGTGCTAAAATACCATAAAAAAGATATGAATGCCAAATTTATTTCAAATATCTTTACAAACAAACAAAACACATCGAATTTTGTATAAAAAACGTGTTTTTGGTCCGATTGGTCCTATGGGAGCTATATGATCTAGTCAAACGATTTGGATTAAATTTAGTACAGTGCTTAGGAACTATAAAATACTCACGAATGTCAAATTTGATCCCAATATCTTAACAAACAAACGAAACACAACAAATTTTGTTAAAAAATTGATTTTTTGGAAGATCGGACCTATGGGAGCTATATGATATAGTCAACCGATTTTGTTCAAATTTGGCACATTGCTTAAGTGGTCTAAATTTCCAAACGCCAAATCTGGTTACGATATCTTTATTAAAAAACGATATATAACGAATTTTTCTTTAAAAAAGTTATTTTGGCCGATCGGTCCTATGGGAGCTATATGATATAGTCAACCGATTTCGATCAAATTTGGTACAGTGATTGGGAACTATAAAAAACTTTCGAATGCCAAATTTCGTTACGATATCTTCATAAACAAACGAATTATTCATCTAAAACGCTTTTTTTTGTCGAGGTCGTCTCAAACACCCCCATGGGAGCTATATAATTTATCCCCGATATCAAAAAAATAAAATAAACTTGCCTCCTATGGAATAATATGGGATCTAATGTGAAAGTTTGGTAACTCTAGCTCTTACCATCTCTGAGATCTAGGCGTTCACACGGACGGACAGACGGACGGACAGACGGACAGACGGACATGGGTATATCGACTTCTCTATTCACCCTGATCATATTTTAGGTAACTTTGGGGTGTCTCCGACGTCTCCTTCTATATGTTACATACATTTTCGGCTTGCACAAACTTAATATACCCTGTATACCATACGGTACAGGGTATAATAAAAAGTATATAAAATAAAAACTTAATAATATAACTATAGACTAAAAGCTCCCGCTGCTGCCGATTCTCAATTTTTTCGCCCATTAACTCTTAAGAGGCTCAATCATCTGATTTTTGTGAGCGATCAAGCTAAGTCCCCTGATATTTAAAAAAAGAAATAAATATAAAATCAAGAATTATTCTTCATTTATGTAAACCGATAATATAGTTAAGACTACGGCAAATTTATTTTTTTTATTTGTTTGTGCTTTCCTTATTTTTGATCTTTTGACCTGGGATCAGTATTGAGTAACCGAAACCAAAAACAAAATATTATTTCTTAGCATTTTTTTTGGTATGCCTATGTTATTTGCATTGCTGGCCTAATTAATCATATCTTTTTATTTAATTAATACAATTAATGTTAAGTTTTAATAAATACTAGTTTATAATGTCTAACTTAATTATTTTTTTTGCTTTCGAAACGAGCAATGTGAGGTTGTGTGAGGAGGTGTTTTGAAGGGATCATTTATAATGTTTGAATAAAGATGATCATGGCGAGGTGGGCATACATATATCTTTTATGTGAACGCTTCAACACAGTGGCGCAAAGAGGGGGCCAAGTGGGTTCATTTGCCCCGCGTCCAAGGGGACCCTGCTCAAGAAAAAAATTGGTACACGCAAAGAAATTCGTTAAAATTTGTGTAGTTTTTTCTCTGAAATTATACCCTAATAAATTCATTTCTCCTATAATTTATAGCATACCTTCGAAACCCAATTACTACGATAACTGCCTATACATAGTAACGTTATATGTTCCTGTGGGGACGGATAAGTTAGCTTCACCTTGGCATCGATGTCAAGGCGCTTTGATAAATTCCGTCAAAATGTATGGCAATTTTTGTTTTAAATCGTAGTAATTTTTTTCACATGCCATGAAAGTCTCTATTAATTAAAGACACCGCCGTTCGGATTCGGCTATAAACTGTAGGTCCCTGTTCTGTTCGAACAGTTATTAATAGAGATCCCCTATGCCCCTCCTCCAAGGGGTCTAACAGGGAATTATATATATATATAATTTTTTTCACATCAGAATTTTAAGGAAGAATTTATTTGATATTTCGGTCTGGCCCGCCATTTTCTCTCTCACTCTCTTCCACATATTTGAATGTTTGAGGAATTTGACCATTGCTTGTGTATAACTCAAATTGGTGTCGTATCATTGAGGGATAAGCAAAGGCTGCGTCTGTGAAATCGGAGAAGTCTGAAAAACATGATAAATAAAATTTGCCGAAGCGGGTTATCGAACTCTCGACCACCGGCGCCGAAAGCTGCCATCATTCCACTAGTAGATCTCTTGTTGAATGAGCTCTGCGAGCTGCATTCTAGGATATCAGAATTGTCGAAGCTCTTCACATCTATCATTGAGCCACAGGATAGTGTAGGTGATCTCGAATACGCTGCACATGAACATGAAAATGCCGGAGCTGATTTTCAAGAGCCATCTATCACAGCAGCAAGTGTACTGAAAAACGCATACCCGAATGATTTTGTTGAGAGTGATCTGCGAGACGAAATCGATTTGTTGCATAGGATTCACAAAGTAATGAAATGGGATACCAATTCTGCCTTGGAGCTTCTGAACCTCATATCTGCGTGTGGGTATGAGAATGTTTTGCCACAAGTATGTATTACATTGAGACTTTTACTTGTTTTGTTACAATCTGTTACTTCCGGAGAAAGTGCCTTCAGCAAGCTTGCTCTAATCAAAAATAAATTGAGATCCACTATGGGCGAAAACAGGTTAAATCACCTAAAGATTATCAGTATTGAGCACGAAAAGTCGAGTTTTATCAGTTTTGAGAAGATTATTGAAGAGTTCAGTGCACGAAAGGCAAGGAAACGCCTGCTTTAAACCGTTGTAACATTTATCAGCAGGTATGCATATTGTTTATTCAATCTTCTGAAATGTAAAATTTGTGTTACGATAACTGTACAGTGACATTAAAAATTATATTATCATAAACAATAATTAATTGATATGTTCGTTTTATTCCTATTTCATTTATAATCCATTTATATGCGAATTTTAAGAAAGGGCCCCCAAAATATTCTGCCCCGGGCCCCCTTCAGCCTTTGTGCGACCCTGTTAAGTTTTAATAAATACTAGTTTATAATGTCTAACTCAATTATTTTTTTTTTGTATCCAAGACCAGCAGTGTTTATTTATCTAACCTACCCCCAAAGACTGCCGCCCATCGACGGTGCTCCACCGCGTGCTTTGCTCTGTAGCTACGAGTCCATCAGCTCCAACCAGTAACATGTTACATTCTGCACCACTCGATATTTTGAACAATAGCATCAGGATATGAAATTGATATAGATACTGCAACTATATTTGTAGATTTGTATCCAAAATACATGGTGCAGAAATAATCAAACATGTTCCCTTTCGATACAAATGATATCGGGGGAAAGCCACAAAAAAGGATCTCAGAAAATTTTGCTTACACCACACTCGAAAAAATTCACGTTAAAACACTATGGATGATTTGGCGCATACACATTTTATCTCATCGGACCCAGTAATTACGATGCTATCGAAACGGTTCAGCTTTGTTCTGCTATCAAGATTTTTATAGCCGTTTAGGCCGCACATGCGATTGCGCTCACATTATTAAAGACCATCAGCAATTAAATATCAAAACTATCGAATTTGAGACTTCTCATCCCAGACCACATAATTCAGAGGCTGGTTCACTGGAACCATGCGCTTAAAGCCTCTTTTTTTACTTCGTTGTCAATTTAATTGAGCTATTATCAAATTTATTTTTATTTTCTTATTAATGCGCGAAAAAAAGACTTCCGTGAATATTGTCAAAACCATACAAGCAAGGAAAAACAAAAACAATTATGAGACTTTTATTGAATCTTAGTAATTTTTTATATTATATTTATATATATTTTTAAACCCTGTACCTAAAGCGTATACTCAATTTGTAAAATGTATGGAAAGGATAGAAGCAGGCGTGGCAGACCCCAAGTCCTTTATAACGAATTCTTATAATAACCTCGGGTAGCGATAGAGCCATGACCGTCCGTCTGTTCCATGACGACAACAATAAGGCCAACCATCCTGCCACCTTTGAGCCAGATACCTAATCTGTACCCATTGTTTTCGATAAATAATGACGCCAATCTATAAAAATGTAATATGATCTGTCCATTTCCTCAAATTATGCCGTAAACCCAAAGATAACGGATGCACATGGATCATTCTCTATACAAAAGGCAACAGCTTGAGTAAATTCGGATAGATTTTAAGACAGTTTATTACTGTGGTTTAGTAGCACTTCCTTTCTCTATTTTGTGTGCGCAAAATGCAATATTTAACCTTTTGCTGCTTGTAATTCATAATTGGTTAAAACAGGTAGTGGCTTAAGAAAGAAGTTTTTTTTCCATATATTTATTCGAATTATTTTTATGTAATTTAGTTCTTTATTTTATAAACTTATTCTTGAATTTTTTTTTATATTATTAGTTAATTGCGACAGTAACACTAACGATCAATCTCTTAATGATATAGCGTGAATAATATTTTAACTGGGTGGTTTGCTTAAATCTTAGCCACATTGTTTGCCCTTGGAATTTATTGATAGTCATTGCAAATGCCAATCCAGTCGTAAACTAAATACGTTTAAATTGAATTGACACATCTGTAGGTATAATAGGGATTCGTGGTATTAATATATTTTCACCTTTGAACTTGCCATTTAAAATGCTGGCTTGAATGACGTTTTTTTTATTAATTTTTGAATGACTAATCGCGTACCGTTGCATAGCCGTGGCGGATTCAAATTGGGGAAAATTTACCAAGTTCGCTGGCAACAACTGTTGCATCTTCAGATTTAAATCGTCAACGTCCACATTTTTTGCCGCTAAAAGCCACTCGTGATTTATGTACTGTCTGTGTACATCGGGAAATGTTTTGTCCTATGAGAGCATCTTGCGAATCAATGATTGTGCAAAAATCGGTCGGTAATTTTATGCATCCAGTTTCAGAACCTTTTCCATCGCCGATATCTCTAAGAGTTGTTTTGAGAATGTTTTAGCGGATGGATCTTGAAGCATTTGAACGCGCATATTTAATTTTAGCTGTACTTTTTCAACATTACGCCACAATGGAGATGATTTTAAGGAGGCGTTGTTCTCATCAGTATATGTTGAACACGGAATAACGGGAAGTGTTGGTCTTAAATCACCTGAAAAGACTAAAAGAGTGCTCCAAATAGTTTGTCGTTGTTTTTAATATCTTTTAATGTCTTGTTCAACGCCTCAAGCGAATGTTTGTGTAGTAAATTCATCCCAGATGATAATTTTACACTGTTTTAGGACTGTGGCCATGGACGATTGTTTTTTTATGTTGCACACTGCGTCAGGGTCATTTTGAATGTTCAGTGGCAGCTTAAATACTGAATGTGCTATTCTGCCTCCATTCAATGAAGTTGCCGCAATGCCCGATGATGCAACGGCCAATGCGATGCGATTATTTGATCAGATTATTGAGTTCAGCGAGAATTAGCGAAATTAGGAATATTTTGCCGGTTCCACCTGGTGCATCCTGTTGAAACTGCGAGCATAATGCGCTCGTAAATGATTCTTTGTACCTCATTCATTAGTGGAACATTGCGAGTAACAATCGCTGCCATTTCTACAGTGTTGTACTGCAGTTCACGATTCATTTCAGTGTTCATTAAATCAGATGCAGTTCGATTTGGCGAATTCATTCCAAAATGACTGAGTGAAAGTTGGCCATGATAATGCAAAGATCCTCAATAGCAATCAATGCTTCATTGTACATAGCGTCGCTGAATGATATCGTTTGATCGCTGCACCGTATACGATGCTGATCATCACTCATTGAATCTTTGTGATTATCCTACGATATCTCTGCTCGGGCTGGGAAACATGTAGTCAACACGACCTATAGCGAATAGTAGACGAATTTGATTAGCTGTACAGTTCAGTGCAGCTTCACCAAGTGCTGCTCCATTCCCACTGGTTGTATTCTATTAGCAAGCCGAGTGCAAGGCATGCGTCTGTATAAGTTGGTTCCTGTTGCCCATTCACTTTACGTACATCTTGAAATGACAATGGAAAAAGGCCGAATTATCATCAAAGACGTTACAAGCTGATCTCTACGACAACGCAACATTTTATGTGTCGAAAATGGTCCGGAACTACTTGGAGTAAATTAACTGGTGTATCCTAACCCATCCCGCTTATTCACCAGACTTGACACCTTCCGTCTAGCACCTTCGTTTTCGTCGATGGGTGACGCGTTCGCTGAGCAGCCCTTCCATTCGTCTGTATGAACACCTAGATCTCGGAGGTTATAATATCTAGAGATACGAAACTTTAGCAGATAATGTGCATATTTCCTGAGAAGATGAAGTTGTTGTGATGTTAAATCATGTCAATATCTTCCCCCGATCCCCTGTTGCAGATACTGTTTAATATTTTCATCTGAAACTAAAAAAAGAGCGATGATGTCGTCGTTGCTTGTATCTGAGTGCCAAAAATGAACAAAATCGTACAAATTTCACATCCCCCTTGCCTATAAACTACACCAATGTTTAACTATACGTCGTTTTGGTAATAAGTTACCTAGAATCACAATTTTTCACTTCCCCCGCAAACGGATTAACCGTGTTTTCTTCCACACCCCTAACAGAGAAAAAAAAATTGAATTGTTAAATACGGAGGTAGGGTGGGCTTAGCAACGATTTGCCTCTGGATAACATATTAAGAATATTATAGAGTCCCTAGAAAGAAAAGAGCTTCACTCTTGAAACCGAAAAATCAAAAAAAAAAAACAAACGGTGGAAAATAATAAAAATGTTCAATTGTGACTAGGGCTGAGGTGTTAGTTGCTCCTCGTAGTCTATGCCCATACCCTACCATGGTCTTGGTCACAAAAGTAGTTAAAACAAAACCTTGCCTACACTTTATTTTTTTTTCAAATCTTCATATAATTATGTATGTACATTATAACTTTAAACATATTGACGTATTGACTAGTAGTTTTTAATATTTTTACGTTATACATTTTTTTACCCTGTACCGTATGGTACCAAAGGTATATTAAGTTTGTGCAAGCCGAAAATGTATGTAACATATAGAATGAGTCGTCGGAGACACCCTAAAGTTACCTAACATATGATCAGGGTGAATAGAGAAGTCGATATACCCATGTCCGTCTGTCCGTCCGTCCGTTTGAACGCCTAGATCTCAGAGATGGTAAGAGCTAGAGTTACCAAACTTTCACATTAGATCCCATATTATTCCATAGGAGACAAGTTTATTTTATTTTTTTAATATCGGGGTTAAATTTTATAGCTCCCATAGGGGTGTTTGAGACGACCTCGACAAAAAAAAAGTGTTTTAGATGAATAATTCGTTTGTTTATAAAGATATCGTAACCAAATTTGGTATTCGAAAGTTTTTTATAGTTCCCAATCACTGTACCAATTTTGATCAAAATCGGTTGACTATATCATATAGCTCCCATTGGACCGATCGGCCAAAATAACTTTTTTAAAGAAAAATTCGCTATATTTCGTTTTTTAATAAGGATATCGTAACCAGATTTGGCGTTTGGAAATTTTTTAGAGCACTTAAGCAATGTGCCAAATTTGATCGAAATCGGTTGACTATATCATATAGCTCCCATAGGTCCGATCTTCCAAAAAATCGATTTTTTAACAAAATTTGTTGTGTTTCGTTTGTTTGTTAAGATATTGGGACCAAATTTGACATTCGTTAGTATTTTATAGTTCCTAAGCACTGTACTAAATTTAATCCAAATCGTTTGACTAGATCATATAGCTCCCATAGGACCAATCGGCCCAAAAACACGTTTTTTATACAAAATTCGATGTGTTTTGTTTGTTTGTAAAGATATTTGAAATAAATTCGGCATTCATATCTTTTTTAAGGTATTTAAGCACTGTGTCAAATTTTATTGAAATCGGTTGACTATATCATAAAGCTCCCAAAGAAACGATCGGTCAAAAAAAATTTTTTGCTTAAAAATTCTTCTGTTTTTGGTTTTTTGTGAAGAAATCGGACTTTATTACAAGCTAGTGGTACAGGGTATCCTAAAGTCGTCCGCGCCCGACTTTACGACCGCCATTTTTTTATCTAAAATATTGAAATATAGCCGGGAGGGAGGGAACGCTTCCAAGCTCGGTCTCGCCCTGGAAGTGCGGGTAAGCTGGTCGGTACCATGCTGTTCAATATAATAGGGCCGCCTTGGCATCAATTGGCAGTTTCTAGCGATCGTTTTGGGTGGCGCAATGGAGATAATTTTTATATTTAATGTTTTTATCAGACAAACTTATAGATTAAACAGATTTTGCTGCACTTACCTATTAATACGCCGTCGAATTTTTAATATTTAAAGGCATTTCTTTTCTTTTTGTTTTAATTTTAGTTAAACATTTAAATTATTTTATTTATATTTTTGTTTGTATTTCAAATTCTATTACTATGCAAAAAAAAACTTAGACAGTCGACATAAGTGCTTTCCAAGTTATTAATTTTGCGTAGCCAAATAAAATTCAATATTTAACACCTTTTGAACCTTTTCTTATAATTGGTGCATTTATGTAACGTTCACTTAACTTTTCATAGATGATCCTGAAGGATAAGAGTCTCCCACGTCGACACACGTACCGTGGGCGCAGCAATCCCAGCAGGAATTCGTTGTCATATAAGTGGCGTCAACTACTCTGAACGTATCTAGTTTTTGAATGGTTAAAAAAAGAACACTGTCAAACTTGTGCCTCTCAATGTTCACGCTCTCTCATAGAGTAATTCTATTATTTTTTGTCAAAGAAAAGAATTTTGAGTATACATAAAAATGTGCATCAAATGTTATCTAACGTTACTTTTTAATGAGCATTTAGGTTAAACACATGTACACAGTTGAAAAATTAATTTTCGATGTAAGTCTATAGTTTAAGAATTGTAAGGGTTTGATAATAACTAAATTATAAGTAAATAAAATTATTACAAATGAACAAAATTAAAATAACATTTTCATTACTATAAAGAATATGTCCGCATCCGGAAGCTTTTTATTATTGCCTCCCTTAGCCCTTTTACCGTATTCTGTCTTATTTTGCAAAAATGCTGATATGTCTTTTCGACTTCTGTAAATTTTTTTTGGAGAATTGCATTCTTGACAAGCCACATTCCCTAACTTCTATCTTTGACTTTTCTTCCTTAGATATTGATTTCCCTTTACCCATTTTAAAGCTAATTGTCCAGTTGAGGTGAGGAAAAAAAATTAAGGACTTACATCATCTAGTACTTAAGATATACTGAAATAAATTTGACTGTGCTAAGCTGATGCACAATGCAAGAAATAGCTTAGATCCATAGTACGGGATCGTTCCATCGCATGGTCTTTTTTCCAGTGCAAGAGCTTACAAATACGAACAAAAGAGAAACTAGAAAAATTTTTATATGTTGGCGACAAGTACAGGAATGACTGTTATATGAGGCTGATGACGAGCAGTGTATGTATTTTTGGTATTTCCGAATTGGCTTGAGCTTTAATTCTCTGTAAATGTGCAAATCAGTGCCACAAAATTTAATTGAGACTTTAAAAACTATGATGGCCTATGGAGTCAGAGAGTAAACTTAAAAACTAATTTATTCATCTCATTTCAATTTAACTGGAAAGAATTTTAATTTTTCATCTCATTTCACTTCAACTGGAAAGAATTTTAATTTTTGACGAAATTATTAGTTCATATAAATGTGTATCAGCCGGATCAGTGAGCGTGGTCCAACTTATTCTAAAAAATAACGTGTAAATACGTTAGTAATACTAGCCGTTATTATGGAAAACAGCTGGTAGTGCGCTTACACTCTCCCAGTGGGGGGCGACTGTTAAGGTGATGTTTTTGCCATATGCTCATGTGAGTAATCGTAATCGGACAAAGAGAAGAACAATTATCCCAATCATCATCAACGCCCCTCGGTCGTTAGCATTTTGAAATAGGTGACTTCCCACAGCATCTCGAGATATCCCATTGGGGACCTCCGTGACCTTACCCTTTTCTGACATATCACATGGATATTAATTTAAACAATTCTGATGAAGTCAGTCTAAAAGCATCACCCCAAAGAGAATCCTGCATGGCGACTCCTACATGTGCCGCTACAGCTAAAAAGGCCAATAGTGAAACTTAAATAAAAAATTAAAGCTAAAGTGCCCCCTAAGTTTCACTATTGGGCACGTTTCAGATTCACATAAATCTGTTCGTAAGGAACAGTCGGAATTATCGGTACCAACTCAACAAATGGAACCAACGAAGCCGAACCATTAGTCTCTGACGGAGACGAAACCAGATAACCCATCCATGCCAGTATCATCATCGGACCATCTGAGGACGCCAATATCAGAGGTAAGTCGCTAGAAGAGAGTACCTATTGTGTAGCCAATTAGTTGCTATGTTATATTATCAATAGAGGGAATAAACCCAGCTGACAAATCCCATCTCATTAGAAACTGGAGATTCACAAATGAGGCAACTCTTATAAACCATCAGTACAGAGCCGAGGGTTTTCAACCCAAAGAAAGCCAATTGGGTACTTTTTCAGAAGTTGGTTATGCATAGGGTCGACTCTTTGCTCTCCTAAGGTATTCTAAAAGGGAAATCTAAAAGAATTTCTTTAGTTTTTAAAGCCTGAAGTCAGACTTTAGCGAGTCATGGCCAAAGAACCTTCAAATGGGGTTGGTCTACTAAAAAAGAGTGATGGCTTTCTACTACAGACCAAAACTAAAAACTAAAACTATTCCAAACTCATTTATCAGGTTCGATGTTAAGGCGGCAGTCGACAACGTCAACTACGGACCTATATCCAGGGCACTGATATGTTGGAATATGGACCGAAGCTCTGTTGCATGGAATGCGGCCATGCTTCATTAGAGAGATCAATCTTAAATGGCATTTCGGCTGTAAAAGTTTGTGCACAAGGGGATGTGTTATCTATCTCCACTGCTATGGTTACTGAAAATCGATGAACTGCAAGCCAAACTGTAGTGATAGGGGAATTCGGAAGCGCCATCACAGGTATGATGGCCTACGTCCACAGCATACTCCTTAAAGGAACTAGTGATGCTAATACATGTTAAAAATAGTCAGGCCGTTATCAGCGCATTGTTTCCTCTTCCAAGCTGGTTAGGGAATGTGTCATCAAAATCCTACTCCTGTCCTCCCGTAACACAGTCACGCTCTGTTGGGTTCCTGGACATTGAGGATTGGATGGTAACTCAATAGCTGATGAGCTCGCGAGCCTGTAAACTCTTCGTTTACTGTACGATTTGAAATTTTGAATCTTTTTCCTGTATGTATACTCGATCCAATGAGTTTTTTTGTTTGTAGAAAAGACCCTTTTATTAAATTGATGAGTTTTCGTACCAGTAAATACGTAAAATGTTGTAGACTCATCGAAATCGTTATTTGACAAGGATATCTGAGCTAAAAAGATTAATATGCGAGACTTCTGCAAAAACCCAAACACCTGCATCTATTGGAATATAAGCCGACTTTAGGCCTGCTTACCCAATTGAGTTGACATAATCCCATTAGAACTGCTCTACAAAAAAATAACAAAAATCACCTACATTGGTATTTTGTAAGAAGTCCTTTAAACGGGTCAATTTGTATTAACTCAAGCAGTTTGCTTTAATGTCAATAAAGTTACCTAGACATCCATTTCATAAAATTGCCAAATTGTGGAAGGATTTAAGCTCAGAATGCATTGAATATGAATCGCTTTGATCCTGCAATGCAAATAAAATATGAATTCCTGCGGTTAAAGTTTAAATCAGGCCATTTCAATAAAGCAAAGGCATATTTTAAATTTCACATCAAATTCTTTATTTAATGAAATACTTGAATACTTTTTCGTATAATTACATAAATAATTTTAAAACATTTAATATTTGCAATATGCTATATATTGTAATTAAATGAGCTTAAAATTGCTTACCACTCTCTCTTAAAAATCTGTCGCTTTACTTTATTGTTTTGAGTTATCCTGTCAGCTCGCTAAAAATAAAACACATTCCTTCAATTCTAATTTTATTCTACAACTAAAAATTAAATTCTGCTTAATTTTAAAATTTATTTCTTGCGATTAAAATATTTACCACATATAAAATGTTTTCCACACATTTATAAACTTATTATCAAAGAATGCTTACATAACATCAAAGATAGAATGAAGCACAAGTCTTTATAGTTGTTGGGAACATTTACAAATCGATATACTATATACAAGCATTTAGTACATAGAGTATTATTATATACACATTTATTAATATCTATGTAGCATAGTAACACAAAACTGACTTAAAAGTCCATAGGTCAATTTACAGAGTTTAATATTTGTATTTGATATTAACATAATTCAAAGGACTCCTTCCTTTGCACTTTGAGTACTCCAGAAATTCATTTATGCCAAGCAAAAATGCTTAATCACAAATTCTCTCTCTCTCCTCAATCAAAATTCCTTCCTAAAAGAAAAGTTTTTAGATTATTTAGATTTTACGATTGTCACTTCAAAGAATCGGTTCGTATTAGATCCACGCATGAATACATTAAACTGTCAAGTGAATCATTTCCAAAAAAAATGAATATAATCTTATTCTCAACGTAATCTATGCGAATATAATTATATGAGGCTTAATTGAAATTTTTGTGATTATCAAATTAATCAAAGTTCAACCAAAAAAATCGAATATATTAAATAAAAACTTTAACATCGAGTTATCGACATCATATGATCATCTTCATAAAGCAGTGGCCGCCATTCTCTTATTGATTTAGGTATTTGGTAGCGGTCGTTTTAAGCCGATCACTCTCCTAAAGACATGATTTATAAAGATTTTTTAAAATGGTCTCTTTATCTTTATTTTATGTGCTAATGTGTCCTTATTGGAAGGGAATGTTTAGAGTTATTAGGTTTAGATTCGCTATTATAATCTTCGTTTTTGTAAGCAAAGGTATTATTGCCGTTTCAAGGACTTAGGATTGATTTTCTTTTTAATAGAAAGTTACAAAGCAGGATAGCATTAACAAGTAACTTGGCCTTCAGGAAACACATGTTATATTTTTATTTTGCTGGAGACTTCATCTTTTTTAGAGCAGAGAATAAGGTGCCTCTATGACGTTTCTTGGAGACATGGAAGATCTCTAAAATTGAATGAAATTGAAAAACAAATTGACTAAGCTGATTATTTACTTAATTACCCAAAAATTTAATTTTCAAAATTGACGTTTATAATTTAAGAAAATGGAAAATCTGCTAAAAATAAGATGGAATCATTTGCAGAAGATATTTAATGTTTCAATACATTTAAAAACAAATTCCTATAAGAAAAACATTTAGCTATTTAATATTAAAGAACGTATATTATTTTATTGTAAATAATAATATCGTTGCATCAGCCATTTTCTTTATTTTTTTCACTAATTTGGAATTGGGCTAAAACATTTCTTAAAATATTTTGAAAGACACCTTAAAAAAAAATAAATGTAGCATGAAAGAAATGTTAATCAGGATAATTTTCACAATTTCTATGAGTTTTTGATACATTCGTTTTTAAATATTCACAATAATACGTCTAACATTGAAATATCTATATTCTTGGTGTGAAGTAGCAGTTCTGGATTTCCATTTGATAACTAACTCTTTCCATCTGGATTTTACGTTTATTTTATCATCATCATCATCATCAATAGCTGATCATCCATAGAACAATAAAGGTACAATAAGTATGATGTTTTTTCACCTTTATTTCTTATAGTTAAGGTTGTTGAAATCTTCTGTATAATAATCTTCTGTATTGTAATTTTATTTAAAAATATGTTGCTTTCTACTCCATTTAAAAACGTTTCAATTTATATAATTTTGAATTTTTTTATTTGACGCTTAATATTTAACATTTAGTTATTTTATAATGTTCGGGTTTATCTACTATTGCATAAATATGTATTTATTGAGCATTAATTCTTCATTTTGTGTTCTTAAAACCAATAGACGATACTTTCTCATTGTTATTTAATTGATTATGATGAAACAGCAACTATTTTCTGGGCTTTTAAAGTAAATCTACTTATAACTTGATATGCTTCTTTAGTTTGATATATTATGTATAACGGCTTCCATTTATTTTGATTATGTTTGATATATGATCATTTGTTTTTTTTTGTTCTATAAATGTATTTAAATATTTTTGTGGTTTGATATAATACTTTTTGGTGGTATTAAAATAGACGCCATACTTCAAAATTTCTGCTTCCATCCATCCAATCAAATACTTGCTTAGTATTTTTTTTTATTTGGTATTTTTTGCACTTTCTTTTGACAGCCTGTAGACAGCCTCGCTTAATAAGAGCTACTTGTATTGTTTGCACTTTCTGTTACCTATCCCAGCCCACATTCATTAAAAAAATAGATGTAACTCTGATATGCCTAAAACTTTATAGATATACATATATTACAATTTGTATTTTCCCCCCGATTTTGAATTTTTCTTTTTTTTTTGCTCTTTTTTTTTTTGGTAACTTAAATTTAAATAAATATCGGTCTTAACTTACAACTAGAAAACAAACTTAGTAAAAAGTAAAATCTAACAACCAAATTTGAATCATACA
Source organism: Chymomyza amoena (assembly GCA_037043745.1). Taxonomy (NCBI): domain Eukaryota; kingdom Metazoa; phylum Arthropoda; class Insecta; order Diptera; family Drosophilidae; genus Chymomyza; species Chymomyza amoena. The sequence goes on along the minus strand of JBAMAX010004175.1, from coordinate 44,178 downwards.
TACACAAAATTGGTATCTTATAGATATTAAAAGTACAAGCGTCTTCGTATATCAGTATTAATTAGGAAATAATTCATCACACATCACAATGCCATAAACTTACTTGGCACTGGGATCACGCAGCGAGCGGGTAGATGGCAAACCACGCAAACCCTTCTCCAATCTCTCAGCATCTCCTGCCGAGAACCGAAAGTTCAGCGCCTGTCCCTGTGGTTGCGATGCACTGTTGACACCTAGCAAAATCCGCGTAGTGGCACATACTCCATATTTGCCATTGAGCGCAGCTGGTTTACCAGCAGCTTGAGCTTTGAGATCACGTCCAGAGCCGCGTCGTGAACCCAGTAACTCCTGGCTTTCTTCCTCGTCCCGAGCAAATGCATCGGGCGCTGTGTTGGTCACAGGTGGCGAGTATTCCTCTGTGGCCTCGGATAGGCGCTGATACTCGCCGCTACGTGAACGCTGCAGTTTCCAAGAGGCTCTTCGGGTGGTTGCCACACTAGCCACGCTGCCCACACTGGCGTTGCTGTTGCTGCAGTGTACTGACACGGAAGTTACGGTAACATTGCCAGTGCTTTGAGGCACCAAGCAATTGGAACTGGAGCTGCTGGAAAGACTGGAGTTACTGTGATTCAGTTGACCGCCGCTGCTGCTACCACTGCCGCTACCACTGCGTCGCAGGAGTCGTCTGTGAGCGCGCTGACTTAACTCTGGAGGTGTCTGCCGCAGCTGGTTTGGCTCGGAGGCAGTCACGGATGGCTGTTGCCGCTGCTCTTGGGGTGTAGCGTTTGGCACAGGCTGTTCATCGGGCGACAACAGCGTGTCGGTACTTTTGCAACAGCTTTGCTGGCTGTTGGAATGTTTCATCGTCCAACGAAAATCATTGGAGTTTTCATCATCCAGCGGTGGATATGTGGGAGCTTGCATCGACGTGTCCACAAAATGTTCTTTGGTGCTGCACAGCACCGATTCGGCTGGTGACACACATTCGTTTATAGTATTCAAGGGCGAGATCTGCAAGGTTTGCTTTTGTTGCAACATATCCATTTCACTCTTAATTGCTGGCTCGATGCCGAGCAGACCGAGTACTAGACGCGGATTGGATACCACAAATCGCTCAAATGTGGGAAAGTCAATGCGATAAAAGTCTGTCTGACAGCTGCGTGTTACTTTTGTTGTTTCCTTGTCGGCTGGTGATGATGCTTTGGAGCTAGGCGCACTATTGTTACTCAATGGCGGCAGCTGCAACTCGCGACCCCAAATTTCGGGTGGATGCGAAGAACTGCGATGTATGCCAGCTGTTGCGTCTGTGGACATGCCAAAACCCATGCACATGTCTCCGCCCATAAAATGCTTTTCGCCATCAATTAAACCACCGCGCACTGCAGCTGTTCCACTGATGTTGGGTATGGAACGTGCTGGTGCAAACTTGAGCGGAACATGCGGCATGCTGCCTGATGTATAAGTCATCTCCTGTAGCGCCATTATGGCGTTACGTACCTCAACGCTTAACTGCGCCACATCCTGGTGTAAAGTCGACACCTGTGAGTCTAAACGTTCCAGCGAAGGTCGCTTTGCTATATCCGTTGTCTGTTCCTGCTCGTCAGCAGGCTCTGCCTCTTCAAAGGAGCCACGATCCAAACTGGTGGCTGCAGTGAAGGCACGCTGACGTTTGTTACTGTCGCGCAAGGTTATGAGCGAGCGACCACGCTGTTGAAGTCGCTGATGACGTGGACTATTCAAGCCCAATAGAGGGGAACGTGCATGCAGAGGCGAGGCTGTATTAATACTGTGCAGGGGAGAGGGTGAGGATGAGAGTGCTGGACAAGCTTTATCCTTTTCCGCTTCGCTACTATCAGCCTCTTCACGATTTTCGTCATCCTCACTGATGCTGGGCAAAGGAAATGAGGGTCCTATATCCGCCTCCTGGTTCTCGTAGCCTTCTCGCAGATTATAGGTCAGATCGTGCTGTATGTCATTGGCAAACTGCTGCTGGTACTCGGGATATAAGCGCAGTACCTCTACCAGACCACCCATGTGTATGCACTTCAAGTCACAGTAGGTGAGCGCCTGTAAAATAAAGAGTCAAAAGCATTAAGCTTAAACGATTATGCACTCAGAGTGGGTCAAAAGTGGGAGATGTGGCAGCGCTTTTGCCAGACAAGCAGCAGGCGACTTTTATATGCTGCTGGCAATGTCCTTACAGACCCAAGTGCGCCATCTTTGCATGCATCATGAAGTATATTTACACAGACGACACACCACAGACTCACTCACTCATACACCTACACATACACATACACACTTAAATAACACTCATACGCACCATTGTTACTGAAGTGGCTGCTGCTGCTGTTGCAGACGCTTTACTATGAAAGGACATTATGACTGCTGTCTTTCGTGGCAACTCAAACAGGGAAATAACTACACGAGAGACTTCAAGTTATGCCACATATGAAGAAAAGCTGTAAAAACCTTTTTTTTATAAAAATAATAACCTCATGCCTAGGCCTAAATTTAGTTAAAAATTAAAATTTAAGGTAAACTCACTTCCATACCAATTATTAAAAGGTAACATAGCATTAGCCTACAAGATTAACATTTTTTTCTCCCGAGATGAGGCGACCCTCTAACATGCGATCTCTTCAATTTCGTGATGGATATTTTACAAAAATGTCCAGCTTCTTACATACGCTGATGATATCGATATCATTGGGCGTTGTAAGCGAGTTGTTACTACTGCATTTTCCGCAATCCAAAAGGAGTCAGCGAAAGTGGGTCTAGCGGGTCTACGAACAGGGACGCACGGTGTTTAGGCTCCCATGTTGCAGCGGACCGCTATACTTTCGAAGTGGTTAAGGAATTTACGTATCTTAGCACCGCCGTTAACACCGCAAATAACATCCGCCTGGAGATAAAACGAAGAATGACACTTGCCAATAGGCCTTACTATGGTCTCAGTAAGCAGTTGTGTAGCAGAGACCTCTCTACAAGACGCTCATCTTGCCCGTGCTTCGTAAAATCTTCGGCTCTGTTCGTTTTGAGGACGACTTTTGCATTCCAATACAACGTCTGCGCTGACTCTGGCATGTTGTAGGTATGGATAACGATGCTCCAGCGAGAAAGGTATCCGAAGCGAAAGCCAACGAAGGAAGGCGAAGGGGACGACCACGACTCCGATGAAAAGACCAAGTAGAGTAGAACCTATCCTCCCTTGGTATTTTTAGTTGGTGAAGGCACGCGCAAAGCAGAGACGCTTGGCGAGTAACCCGAGAAAGGGTTGTCATAGCCACACAATGTATTTTTGTGAAAAAGGACCTTTTCCAAAATACGGTATAGTGTCATCTTTGACTGATTTATTGGATTTTTAGTAAAAATAAAAAAAAATGTTGTGACTTTCAACTAGATATAAGCTTTGAAAGAAGTTAATTCTTCTATATTTGAATTTGTTGCAGAAAGTAGGTGTCATGTTTTGAACGACGAATATACTTTTGATTATGTTCGATACAAAGTAAAAATAATACTTTTTTTTTCTTTTCTTGCACGTTGGACACGCTCTTGGGATTATCATACGAAGTTCTGAGCATCTTAAAAAGAGTATCCATCGATTTAATGTCTTGCAGGTTTTTCTATATTTTTTAAATCTTTTTTGTGAATATGTTCATATTCATTTTTAAGCAAACTTTTTATATGAGACTGGAGAGCCGTATCCCGCCTACAAACAGCTAATTAGACTAGATTGGCGATCGTAAAATTAAAACTTTATTTATGTATCTTTTATTATTGATGCTTCTTTGATTTAAAAAAGCAAATCTAATGAGAAGGGGTTGAATAAAACTGTTATTTGGACTCATCCCAAAAATTTTTTATTTATTTTTTTATGTAGCTTGGAGACGTTTCAGCGTCAATGATTAAATACGCCTTGAAGGATGTTGAGAAACTAATTTGCCCTTAGAGTAAAATATATGCGAGAATAGTTTTGATTGAGTTATTTCAAATTTTGTTAAAATTTCGAAAAAAAAAAAAAAAAACATTTAAGTCCTAAACACAAACTATTGCATTCAGATTCTTGTAAGCCTAATGGACAAAACAATTATAATAATCCCAATAAATTATTGTAAAATACTTGCTTTAAAAATTCAAAACGATTTCCTCTGCTACATAAATATTAAATATGCCAAAATCGGTCACACATAATTTAACTTTTAAGTTTTTAAGCATTTTCTGGAAATTAATTACGCGTGAAGCCACAGTAAGCTGAAGCTCTCTTTTATTGCTTTAATTATTGGAATACCTACAAACACTCACACACAGATACACCCACACATCCACACACACCCACACACACACTCAGACTCAGTCAATCCGCGTAAACACTCAAGGCTCATTGGCTTTTCTGGGATGTTTTTCTCTGTAATATTAATTTCAAATTCAAATAAAAGCGCAAAGCTAAAAAATAAAATAAAAATTAAAAACAGAGTGCAGTCAGGTTGAACTGAAAGACAACAAAGAAACAGGACTTGTTTGCTTGTTTGTTTTTGCCCCCGCTTTGTGCAGGACACTCTGAGTCGAGTTCAGTTACCTTAACTTTTAAGAGCCAAAACAACATAAAACCTTAATAAGAGTAAATAATTAAAGGTCATTGTAGGCAATAAAAAATAAAGTTGCACGTTAAACATAAAAAAGTAAATGCCATTTAATTACAATTCATTTTACTAGAGCTTTGGTAAGAGCCTTGGACACGTGTTGCGGACAAAAAGAAGCAATTTCAGTTCCTAAGGACTCCTAATAAATTTCGCGAACTTTCACAAATACATTCGAGCACTATTCTAGACTTAATGCATACCAAGGTGCCGAACCATTGTCCATTAGTTAAATTGAAAACTGCATTTGGCATTCGAATACTAAATACCAAAATGGATATTTACATACCTTGATGTCGCTGCTGCTACGCACGACCACATCCTGTCCAGCACTATTGGTAGTTGCTGTCATCTGGCCATTGCTAGTGGCCACCAAGTGCACATTTATGTCGGAGCCCACCAGATCACCTTTACCTGCAATAATTTCATGGCAACGAGATGAAGAAAAGGTCACAAGTGAGTAAGCTAGTGTTAAAAAGGCGGCCAGGACTCGGAATGCGTGTCTCTGGCATACACAAAGAATCAATAAACATAAAAATAGCTGTGCCATTTGTCTAGGCAAGCCCACGACAAGAGCTACAACAAAAGTAACAGCTGTTCCCGCCTTCAATGAATAAATAAAAGGCCAACTCTAAGGATGCGAACGAACTGAACAAGTTCAATAAACGCAATATAAACAAAATGAAATGTTTAAGCATGCTAGACATTTAAGCTGCTGCGGGCTTGGCCAAAAAACTTACCCAAAATGGCCACCACCATATCGTCCTTGATGACTTCCATGGAGCCATTGCACAGATAATAAATATAGTTAAGTGCATCTCCTTTGTGTATCAAGTATTCGCCGGGTGCGCAAAAGTTTGTCTTGATGTGCAAGGAGAGCAACTTCAGGCAGCCCTGGAAAACATGCGAAAACATGAAGGTTATGGTAAGTAAATATTATTTGTCAGAAGTTGAACGGTCAAGACCTTAAGCTGGAGCACTCGTCGCTACTTTGATATTTTGACATTAAACAAACTACTTACAAAAAACCTAATTTTATATAACCTTAAAATGCTGTTTCGTTGAAAACGCGAATGTATGTATGGCTACAGTTTCAATATCTGTCATTAAAAGATTAAAAGAGTGGGGACAAACGCTAAGACAAGTAAAGATAATCAGATCGAGAAGCTGGCTCTAAGCTAACTGACAAAAAAAAATTTGTTTTATAAATTCAAAAATCTCTCGCCTAGTATTAGAGCCGACTTTAATTCTATCAATGTACGCCATTAAAACGATCCTTGATTTCCATTAAATGGTTCCACCCAGAGTGGTGGGGCACTGAGACCAAAAGGTCTTTTGTACCATACCCATACATATACCTCCGCATAAATAGCAGTAGGTCTTTGGTTGGCATTGACCCTCAGGTCAAGGGACTAATTCTGTCCTTTCCCATGTGACAGGCTCTGTCTAGATAGACTGCACTCTTAAGAGTCCGATAGGCCAATTTTCTGTAGATGGTATCTAACTGTGCTCTGCCAAGACCTTTTGTCTTAATCACATCCAGAGGTTTGACAAGCAACCAGTATCTCCTATGTTCTCCTGCGGCCCATTTGCTTATCGTGGTTTTGATTGTGGACCAACCAATATCACAAAACGGCGCAGGATATGTAGTCAGGGGGGAGGTACCCTGACGTGCTAGATCGTCAGCGATCGTGTTACCATCCACTCCCGAGTGTCCAGGCACCCAACATAGCACGACTTTGTTCCGGGCGGACAGGGTTTGGCGGTAATTATGGCATTCTTAAACCATCCTGGTGGATGCTCCAGAATGCAATGCACTAATAACAGCTTGGCTATCTGATAAAATGCATATGTTTGCTCCCATAGTTTCCTTGAGAAGGATATTTAGGGCGCAGATCTCTATGGCATGAATCTCCGTTTGAAAGACGCTGGGCCAGATGCCTATTGCGGTAGAGGTTCTGGAGTTGGGTCCAACGATTCTAATACCTACACACTGCTCAGTTTTGGGCCCATCCATGAACCATTCTTACCACCGGGGGGTTCCTCAGGGGCTGCCATCAGCCCAAGTCTCTCGACTTGGCAGAAGATTTCTAAATTTCTTGTTATGAAAAAATTCCGTAATCATAAGATCTGCTCTAGAGCAGATCCTTACATCGTTGAAATTTTGTTACTGTAGGTTTTCCTGATCATTTTGGTGTTTAGTACTCAAGATAATGACTTCTTTTTATTTCAAGTTCCTTTTTTTGGCCAACATATGCAGAGAGTTCCAAAATTCACCAATCGGGCTGATGATCATAACAGTTTTTGTACCATTCCGTACTCCAACTGAGCTTAGTTGTACGCTTGAAATGAATATATACTCCAATAATCCCATGTCTTTTTCTGTGTGTAATAAATCTCAACCAAACTAGATATGCTCGCCTTGTAGTGTATATGAAAATATTGGGGCACAGCTACGGCCATGTCCTGCTGTAACCCTAATGTGTACATTCTTTTGCAATATTTTCCTTGAATGTTTTCGTTGTCCTACCCCCACTGCATAACAATAGTGGATTAAAGCGCGCTTATGGTTGTTAAGTGGTTTCTGTTTGAACTCATTGCAGGTCCTTTTGAATAAGCTTTGTTTATGTGTCTGTCGTCTATGGTCGTTGCTATTCATTGGACTATTTTGGTCCGGCTGCGTTGGGTTATGTGGAAGCCTTTGGACTTGTTTGCAAAGAAATATGCATGAATAGATACAAAATAAATATGCATAGTAACCTACATACACATATTCAGCGCAAAGGTGAGCCAAAGTATTTTTAAAACACAATACAAAATATTTTCAATAATCATAAAGAATTTCAGTTAGCATTGTTTGTAAAATAGCGCTGCCTCTGGCCGATTATAAATATAACGTATACGCCCAGAAGCTCCGAGCTTTTAATTTTTAAATTTAGAAAAAATGTTTTGGCAGCAAGTTTGCTAGAAGTATGAAAAGCATATTATATAAGCTAAAGGCCTTTAAACCACAGACTGTTTTCCCATCGCAACTGTGAAAGATATGTTCTCAATTCAAAATGGCGCTTCAAAAAAAAATCGCATATTCGATCGATCTTCTCTGCTTCACGAAGAAATTACCGGCAAGGGTGGCCCTACCAGCTATGCTACTGCCGGCATTGCTTTCAGAATCTTTGCAGCTACTGAGCTCCCTTACCACGCCAACGGCTATAAAAGGCGTCTGCTCTCCAGAGTTGGCATGACTGACTTTGAGCTTATGACTATGAGAAATATTCGATCTCCATGTGGTACCCGTGCTCCTGCAGTTAATCCACGATGGATTTTGGAATTACAAGCCCCATTTTTTAGAAACAACCATAATATAACAAAAACCATCCATGGCCATATGCTCTACCAGGAATAGCAGGACACAAGAAGAAGAAGAAGTTTCGTTTGTTGCGGCAAAACACAGAACGGCTGTTGGTACAGCTGGCGGCATTTTTAATTAGTTGCATAATTTTTCACAAAAAAAAATAGACAGCACACTTTTAAACAATTCTTTTGTTTGGACGCGTTTTTCTTGTCTGCGTATACCCGTTTACCCAAAACAAATGAAATATTTTGATTTCTAGTAATTAATTACTTTTCAAGCGACCCTGCAATATCCCTTAATGCCTTCTTTTAAAGCCTTTTTATCTCGCGCTACCTAAACGGTAGCAAAACTTTCTAATGTGCACCACAATAAATAAATGCACAATTCAATAAATTGTTGTTGATTATTATTTGGAAGCGCAAAGCTTAAACATGTTCCAAAAATGTATTATCTAAAATGACCTCCGTGAAGCTTATTTCCAATGTTTAATCCTCTTTGCTGAACTAAGACTTCTAAGCGTCATTCAACAAGTTTTATATGACACAGCTTAAAACACCCATCGCCAATGTTGGCAAAAAGCTGATTAACACAAAATGGCTTAAAAAGTTAATCTTAGCTATAAGGAGTAACTATGCTGCTGCTATATCCTACACGTTCTGAGAATAACTAGCGAAACTTTTAACTTTCATTATCAGTTAAGCATACTAATTGAAAAATCAATTACTGTGACCAAACACCAAATTTGGCAAAAAGTTCGATTAACTTTTAGCACTCTGCCAAAAATGGTTATTATCAGTTTGCCTGTAAACACTCACACACTTATACACACCTACGCCCACACACACACACACACACACACACACACACACACATGCACAAATAAGATCAAGTTGTACGTGCATATGACAAGGATATTGACATTTGCGTCTGGCATATAAGCAAAGCTCAACTATTGCATTACCTGCTTGTAAAGGGTGTTTTTTTTTAGAGTTAAACAAATTTAAGTCATTATAAATCAAAGGAATAGATTGGATAGAATTTTAACTACACATTAATGTTTAAATGTAATTTCGGTACAAGGTGCAATCTGGAACATCAATTTTCTGGCATTTCTGGTTTATGGACGTAGACAAGTAACAGTTATTTCCTTTGTGGAGTATCCTCACTCCAAATGCGACACTTCTGCTTATTTACACACCCAACCCATTCAACCAAAATTGGGCTTCATTGGACTAACTTTTGTGAATCTCTAAAAAAACACGCTATATTTGGTTACAACAACGAAACGTTATGGCCAAGACCTTCTAACGCTTTAACAGTTAACACTCACACACGCATAAATTCAATGTGTCAAAAAGTTTACCTGCCATTTGCCATGCTAGCATGTGTATGTGTGTTAGCAAAACTACGATAAAGGTATCGCACAGTGGTCAAAATAACCGACATTTTAGTCAGATATCAATTTGGCCCAAACATGTTTATTATGCATTGAATGCAGTTAAGCAGTTTTAAGCTTTGAAGTTTAAGATAATTCACTTACAATTGACAAGGACTTTCTGTTATTATTATTTATTTATTTATTTAATACAGTTAAGAAATTTTAAAAAACTAACTTAACTAAATTCTAAGCACTGGCAACAAAAGGTCTTCGGCACTTCAGTAATTATTATTTGAAATAAATTTGATATGAAAACCATATGGGAACTTCAGGTGTTACAGGTAAACATGATCAAAGTTGAATCTATTATATAACTAAAAAATTTCACTCCTAATAGACCCTCTAATTATAGTAGTTTGCAATGGCTATATGCTATCAAGTCTTTCAAATTCGCAATTACAACCGAGGCGTTCTTTATATCATTATATCAATCTTTAAGAACAGAATTTCGACGTTGTAATTTGGAACGCTTATACGATCGATATGAAATATGGAGTTTGAAGTTATTATAATAAACCAATTATTGAGTTTTGAAAGAATCATTATGGGCAAAATTGATACGAATGCCAAATGAAAGAATTCAAAGAAAGACGCCAAATAGGCGGAAGAAATAGATGGATTGATGACGTCAAAGCAAACTCGAAGGCGAGGAACGTTTGCAGTGAGAGAGGAGTGAACTGGAGGAAGATTATTTATAAAGCTATGTTCCACCTCAGACTGGTCGAGACGCATAATTTCTTTCTTATTTGTACGAGCTGAATCCAACGTGTCTAAAATTTATCCTAAATTAAAAAATATATATTTTTCTAAGCGAATTGTTTATTGATTTTTTATATCGTATATTTTGGAGTAGCTGAATTTGAATTTGAGGTCAAAAAGTCATTTTAACACTTTCAAGCGACTAAATAGTAAATAAAGTAAAATCTATTGATTGCACGGTATAACAAAATGAGACGAACATTGAACTTAATCTTCGATTAAAAAAATGTTATTATAATAAATAGAGCGCTTGGTTCAAAAAAAAATTTAACTCAAAATATAATAAGGATTAGCATAGGGCCTAAAAGCATTTTGAACATTTAAAGATGATGCGAATGTATTTGATAGTTGCGTTAACAGGCAACGGACAGGAGACGGTCCCAATGAGAAGACTGAAGAGGAGTTCCATCAATTTTCCCTCGAAGAGAGACCAACAAAGATATAGTTGACCTTAGCGAATATTAATCAACACGAAAATTGTTTAAAAATAAATAGTGTTAAGTTTATACTATTTTCGCGGTAAAAAGGAAGCTTATGACTATATGTTGGCAGAATGGCCAACCTTATGTTCAAGCAGGCTATCAAGTTCTGGGTTAGAGGGGAGTCTTGTGAAATACAGTTTCACTAGTTTATAAGTTTAATTCTTAAAAGGTTGTTCTTTTTTATGCTTTTTAAGTTTTAGAAATTTGCATTGGTAATTAAAAAAAAAATAAATGAAAATGCTGAGACTGAGTCTGAAAAATAAATTTAGTTAATTCAATACAAATTAAATTCTCTTCCCAGTTTGCATATTAAAAAATAGTCAAGTGTTGCAGGTGACTGAGTGTCTTGATTTTGCCAAGCTACCCCCAAAAATCAACAGTCTGCATCAATAATCTTATCCTACTCAATTATTAATGCTTGCTAGATCGACCATCTGGACCACTGTGCCTCTTCTTGAATATGGCTGCAAGTGAGCCATTTGCCAGCACTCATACACATACACACACACACAAATATATACACTAATACTCGCACACCAACTCACACGTGCGCCACTTAAAGTAAAGGCAAACAGTGTTGTAAAAGGCACAAAGTTGACTTTTGACTGCTTCTGTGTGTGTTTGTGTTAAGCTTATGTGAGTATGTATAAGTGTCTGAACATGCTGATTGTTTTGTTGTATTGTGGGTTGCAAATCGCTTTTAAATCGACAAATATCTTCCCTCCTGTTGACTTGGCAGCATAACAGTTAGAGTCCGCCCCTATATCGCCCAGATATCCCTATCCCCAGAAAGAAAGCAACAGATTATCGATTTTTAGTTACCTGTGAGGCTGCCTCGAATATCGGCAACTGTAATATCTCACGATGTAGGTGCATGGAGACATCGCCACGCAGCTCCTCGGGAAATTCGCGCAGAGTCTGTGAATGAAGAGAGAACAAGCATTAAAATGTAAGGCAGGAAACGCAAATATGTACATATGTGTAAATGTATGTACATTATAGAATGTCTACTCACACATAAACATACACATACACACACACAAGCACAATTACATAAACAACATTGGAAGAAATTGAATTGAATGATATTGTGAGGAAATGTTTGACATCAGGGGAAATGTGCAATTCTTTTTTCATTTCGCATTTGTACTCTTGCGAAGAAGTTTATTGCCTTCAATGGTTCTTATACACTTTTTCAGATCAATAAAATAATACTATCTTACAAAAAATTTGAAATTTTAATTGTACTTCTATGGGGATGCCAATGTGTTTTTCGGCGTTTTGGGCATACAGTTTCTACTGTAGTTTTTTCTTAAGTTTGCCAATTTTCGTAAATCAGACCTTTTGGAAATGTCTATTCTACTTTTGTGAGAAAAACAATTTTTAATTCGAATTAGTTTAGTTTCTATCGCATTTTGAAAATGTCCTTTTTCACTAAAATAGACATAATAAAACAAGCAGTTAAAAACACAAACGAATTTTTAATGCTGAAACATTGCCCTAACATCTATATATATAAAAGAAACTTATGTTTTACGTGTTACGTGCGATCTCATGAACGCGTCTATGAATTTCAAATCTGATTTTTGCGTATGTTAAAGGTTGTCAATACGGAGGCTTTAAGCCTATTTCGATGTGTGTATTGGTTCGTGAGATATACGCATTTTTGTGAATATCGGTTTTTGTGTGAATATTGCCTTATATACAACAACTGGCATTGTTGTTTATCAATGTTAGAGGTCCAACATCGTTTCAATCATTGAGAACTGTGAATGGCGTATTGTGTGCAACGTATCGAGAGGCATGTCAAAAATTGAATTTGTTGGAAAATGATTTGCACTGAGATCAAAATTTGGGAGATGCTGCTATTACTGCTCATCCACATCAAATACGATTTCTATTTGCGATTATTTTGGCAACATGTTTTCCATCAAATCCACCTGAATAAAATATCAAGATAATTTATCAGAAGATATTTTGTTTCGAGTAGGTCAAGCAAAACGTAATCCAGTGATGGAATTTACGCCGAAAGCTTAGAAGGATGCTTTAATTTATATTGAAGATCTATGCTTGACGATGCATCGCGATGGCTAATAAATCATTAGGACAATTGGGAATGCCGTCTACTAATGCATGATGTATTTTAATTGGAAGAAATGCCACGAATCAAATTAATCTAATCGTACTGCCCAGGAAAGTGAAGATCGCAATGAACGTGAAAGAATTCAGTTAAGACAGACCCGTAAAGAGCAACATTCAACTGATAATGGTGCAAGTTTGAATCGAGCTGCAAACAAATCTAAAAATCTTATATTTTTCCAGATAAGTTTACTAGAGACTCTAACGATGTTTATTCACTTTAAGAGTATTCAAAAAGTTTGGGCAAGACAGCGTCTGCCGGGCTCACTTGTAAAATATCTCTCTAAGTCTCATTTGTGGAGAAAAAAAAGTGTTAAATTTGTCGACTAGTGTTATCCAAAAAAGCTTAAGTTTTAAATCTGGAATTGACTAAAAAAAACAATTTTGAATTATTAAACATCTTTGGTAGTTTTTAAGAATCGTTGGATAATCGTTTTCAAACCAAAATGAGTAAGAGAATTGAAAAAGCTGGTGTTAATTTATATTAAATTAATATTAAATACGAATTTTTTTGAGTCAAAATTGTTTTAAACTCTTGTACCAGTTAGAAAATGCCAATATTATCAATATTATTTGTCTAAGGGGAGACTATTTGTTGAAATATACATTCTATAATATAAAATAGTCATTTGGGCCCACATATACATCTACTGTAAAGGAATTGAAGGGTATTTAACATTCGTTACATCGTTTACAGAATGTTTCCCCTTTTAGCAATATGTAAAATATTCGAAATGGTTCCGTTTTTTTGTTCTCTTGCGGTAGTGTTTTTTTTTATTTCTACCGTAAATTTTTTGTCGATTCGCTTTTTATTTTTTTATTTTATTTTTCCTCTTCTTCTTTTTTTGGTGCCAAGGGTTATCAAGTGTGTTTGATAAAATTGTTGCCTGGATTAATATGAAAATTGAAAGGTATTCGCCATTTGCATGTTGACAAGGACGGCATGTGCCATGGCGTGTGTGCGTGTGTATCTGTGTGCGCGGCTTTGTCTTTTTTTTCCGTTGTATCTGTGTATCTTTGTTTGTTTATTATGTGTTTGTTTATCAACATGCACGTGTCTGTGTGAAGCTGCAAGTATTTGTAAGAGAAAGAATCCCAAAGCTTTTGTGAATGAATATGATGACGAATATTTCTTCCTAATTTGAGCTTGTTGTTGTTACTGTATACAAAGTATCTAAGAGCAACAAATGATTTACATAAATAAATACATATTGGAACAACATTTTGAAAGTAAGTCTTAAACATATGTGTTATATATGACTGGATTCCCCATAAATGTCATATGTTCAACTAAAGGAAGATTTTTTCGCAATCACGCAAATCGATGACGAAAAGCCTCTCTTAAATTAGAATATATTATTACAGTTCGCAGATATAAGCCGATTACATATTTACACGCTTACGAGCCTACTTACTATTTATAGTAAGTATTTGTCCATGTTTTAGTGTTTTAAGAGATTTACTTGCAATGTAAATCGAATGTTAATGACAATCGTTCCAAATACTCGTAAGTATGTTAAATGAAAGATTGAGTAGAGTTGGCAGTTGACATATCGATGTTACCTAGCAAGACGAGTTGGCAGTTCTGAGGCAGCACCGCTGAGCGAGATAGATGAGCGTAAGCAAAGAGTTAGTCACAAAAGCGCCGTCCTAAGCAGCAGTCGAGTCTTACATTTAAAAGTCGTTTAATAAAGTTGTCAGTTATACACATAGACTAAAAATCTTACTTATAATACAATAAAGCGAATTTAATAAACAATCTTAAATTTATGTTGATAATAATAGATCTCTAATAAGAAGTTGCTCCGGAAACTAAACTTATCTTTGCCCTTACTTCGACGACGATATTAGCGTTTTGTCGTCTAAGTTTTGTCTATCTAGAAGGCAATTTCATAACTCCCCCATCCCTATTGGCAAAAAAAGCCTGACCAATTTATTTTCACAAGCTTTACTTGAGGACATAGCTTTACCATCAGGAAAATTTTACAATGGTTAAAGAGGTGATGGTGGCTTAGTGCCGCATCTGGACTCTACTATGAGAACGAACGGTTACCTAACTCAATCTGGTTTTTGAAAGTATTGGTTCGAATCTAGTATTTGGCCCTTAAGGGAACCGACTATGAAATCGATGATTTCCTTACAATCCCACCAAACACACAGCAATACTTTCTTGGCCATTAATCCTTTTTTGGCGATCGTTTAAGCCGCACTCGTATGCAACCCATTTGTGCTATCAAAATAGGTCAATTTCGATGATTTTTTCAATATTGTCGACCACGAGATATGGCTAACTAAAGATATCTGATAATCGAAGGAAACTTATCATTAACTTGGCAATTTTCCCATGGACATGACGTTATAGCCAATAGTATTAAAAATATTATTATATTTAAATTAAGTAATTGTTAATAAGTGCTTGCAGGCTTTTTGAAAATATTAAGAGCTCGGATTCGAAAGTCGTAATATATGAATTGTTTACAAATCTGGCAATTTTTATGAGTAGGTTAGGTTAGGTCACGGCTGCAGTTGGGACTGACGTCCCTAATCACTTAGGCCAAGGATAGATGAGCACTGGGCTCTACTCAGACAGCAAAGTTTTTTGGTTCTTTTACTGCAGTATGTCGGCCATGTTTGCCGCGTGTTTCTATACGTGTTCGATGTCCGATTCCACGATTTATTTGCACAGAGAGCGAAAAAATTTCGTATTCTCATTTTACAGCTGGCCATGTGTATACCCAGGCCCTCCTTATCTTGAAGGAGAATGCTGGCAGTTCCTTGTCTAGCCAGTTTATCCGCAATACAGTTTCCCTCAAAGTCCCTATATCCTGGGGGTCCTAGGACCACGTGGTGAATTGAAAACTGCTCAGCCATCTCCCCTAGAGACAAGCGGCAGTTATTTACTGACTTCATACACGAAGTCCTCGAAACTAGGGACTTAATAGTCGCTTGGCTGTCCGAATAGATACAAATGTTCTTATTTTGAACTTGTAGATTTCTTATTGTTATTAAAGCGTCCCAGATTACAGTGACCACTGCCTGATAAACACTGCAGTGGTCCGGGACTCGAAAAGCAATTCTAATGTTGAAATCCTCAACGTAGACGCCTCCGCCTACAAGGTCGTCTAGCTTGGAACCGCCCGTGTATACCTTTATCGAGCCCGCTGGGCCTGGTACACCTGTATTTCACTCATCCCTGGTTGCAATATAGATGTAAATGTAAGATAAAATGTTCCTGCGGTATGCACTAGTCTGTGCTTTCGGGGATAAGTGGGTTCCCCTTAAGAATCTGTTTTTATGACTAACAAACATGAAAAAAAAAAACTACATAAATAACAGATAAGCTAATTCAAGCATTTTTCATAAATCAGAGCAATATGTTAAATTAAATTATTCCCATGCATAAAATCAGTTCCATTTACTATCAGACCCATATCAGTTTGTATTCAAACTATTGAAGAATGTTAATTAAAAATATAAATATATATAAAATATATATATATAAAATTTAATAAAGTCAAAAAGTGAAAATCAAAACATAAGCTCCCATTAGGATATTCTAACATACAAAAATTAGAAAACTTTGCAAAATATATTCTTAATTAAAGTCCAAACTTTGTTTATTGTTAAAATATTTTTTCAAAACATGTTTGTGGTGTCTAGCTGAGAATTGTTATTTATGATGATGCGTCAAAATGAAATAAAAAAGTTAGAATGATTAAAAAAATATAAAAGAATTGTGGAATAGAACCTATTTAATTGGGAAAGTTACATCAAATACAACAATGCTTTATGTACTATACAGAAATTGCCAAAAGGTCTCAGGTTATTGTTAGTGGCTATTAAAGTATGCTCGGGTCTTGGGCCAAGTTAACTTTCATGTGCAATAAATTAACAATTTAATTTACTGCCACAAGGCTGAGTCAGCCAGGTATTACTAGTCGTATACTTAATATATTTGGCTGTTGGTTGGCCTGTCTAATAATTCATGCTTTCAATGAAAATTAATTTAAACTAATTTGAACGCTTTGCCATTGTGGCTACTGTTTATAGCCGAAGGTTAATTTATGTGTTTGCTTTCATATAACAAACATGACAGTTTTGTGTTGCATGCTTATCAGATCTAATGTATATATGTAACTAGCCTTAAGCTTGAACTTGTTGCCACAAAACGAACTCGTTGGAAAACTCGTCTAATTAGCGAAAAATAACTGACAAACAACTTATGGCAAGCAAGCGATTTGCTTTGTGATGTAGATGAGCTCTGGCAACCAGGGAGCAAAAGTTATATACGATTTTCATTCAGTTGGATTTGGGTTTTATACTCTGTACATTATGGGATCAAAGCCATTATAAATTAAATAGGAAATTTTTACCTGGATTAGAGCTATAGAGCAAAACTAAATCATGCGTCTTATCCGTTAACAAAATCATGTTCATAGATCCCAACTATGTTTTTGGCACAGTAGAATTCGGCTGGCCAAATCTTAGCAACGTTAGATATGTAAGATGAAGATTAGATTGAATCTTTAATTCTTTCTAAGAAAAATTGATTCTGGCTCCTTTAAAATTTTTAGTAAAGGGCAAATAAAATGAAATCGCAACTTTTCGAAAATTTTATTATTTTTTTTTCAGATGAAAAGTTGTGTTCTTGAGGGTATTATTATTTAGCTGCATTGTGTCAAAGTTTCAGATCGATACGAGAATTTTATGCAAGTTAGATTGATCCCCGACCAAAAAATTGTGTTAAATTTGAGCTTTTCGATTCTTTTGGGTGAGTCAGGAAGTGTCCGAAAATAATAAAAACCAACACAAAATTCCGCCCAAAACATTTCGTGTCTTAATTTTTAGTAAAAAAAAACGACATGAATAAATGATTTAAAAAAAAGAGGGAAACCACCTGAAAGGTTACTCCTTTTATGGATTCTACTGCTCTCAGCATTTTCAACAAATTCTCGGAATTTGGAACCGTTTAACGGAGAATTGATTCGCTTTTTTTGTAATTTCTCGGCATTTTGATACAAAAGCAACAGAAATCCTTGCTGAAATCATATTCAAAAAAATAATTTGGCTTCTTTCGACACTTCCCGATTTATTCCAAAACGACTTTTGCATTTATGCACTTGGAAAGGAAAAAAGTTCCCACAAAGTACTGAAAATTAAATGTTTTGTAGTGAAAAATCGTTTTATTGCACCCTTCTCGAAGGAAAAATTTCGTTAAGTGCAACCGAAACAGCTTAAAAATCGTAATATGATTGATATGCTTTCAAAATTAAAAAATTATGTTCTAGAACCCAATTTATTGGTTTGTAAAATTCAGATAGTGAAACTTGCTTTGGTGTTGATTTTTTGAACTGTTTTCGCTTTTCCAGTCTGAGAATGTAAATAATCATAAATTCAGATAAAAGATGAATTAAAAAAATGTTCGCGTCCTCGAAATTAGACATTGAGCCGATTTGAAGGCTCAAGCCTCTGACTACACTAGCCAGAAGTTTTTTTTTAGCTTAAAACTACAGTGAAGAACTTTGTTGTAAAGAAGATTATGGCGATACTGTCAGGGTATTCCAGCTTCGGCGCTCAATAATGAAATCTTAGTGTTTTTTTAGAAGCTGTCAGGATATTAGCTGTAGTTAGGAAACAAAATGCATTCTCATTAAGAACTTTTGCAAGCGCTAATCCCTTTAAATGCCCTCCAGAGAGAAGCACCAG
Source organism: Chymomyza amoena (assembly GCA_037043745.1). Taxonomy (NCBI): domain Eukaryota; kingdom Metazoa; phylum Arthropoda; class Insecta; order Diptera; family Drosophilidae; genus Chymomyza; species Chymomyza amoena. The sequence goes on along the minus strand of JBAMAX010004175.1, from coordinate 25,662 downwards.
TCAGCCAGAACTGTGAGCTATCCATGTTCTAAATAGTATATAGTGTATAATGGCTGCCTTGTTTCGGAAAACAGATCTGAAATAGCAGCTGTCAACTGCTGCTTATTTGAAGCACTCTGAACAAAAAGTTTTTGATGTAATTCATTTAGAGCTAATTAATTTGCAGCTCGAGGCATTAAAAAGCATCGCGTTAGTTTTTGGCTTAGTTTTAGTAGGTAAATAGTTTAAACACTCATAGCTATGGGTTATATAATGTATTGTACATAGTCGGAATATTTCTGCAAAGTTAGCTAAATGAGTTCAAGTGAATTCACATTTCGAATGGCATTAATTAATTAGTTGTAAAAAGTATTTTTCTATCTTGTTTTGCGCTCGAATCTTTTTTGTATCTGTCTCTCTATTGTTGTTGTCTTGATGTTTTCGCCCGAAAAGTTGAAGCAAAAACAAAACTTTTGGCATGCTGGCTATTTGTAGAATCAACAAGCTAAGTAACTCCCCTAACCTCCCCTCCCCTTCCCTATGCTAGTTCCTCCTCTACAGCAACCACTCAAAGTGTGAATTTTACTTTTTGCTTTGGGTACCTGATGCAGTTTCTACTGCAGTTTTCCATGCCAGAAAACTTTTGGTAACCATGTTACCGGTTGGAAAACTCACTTTTGCATTGTTTGACTTGAAGTGCGCATCCAACCAGCTGCAATTTAAATGTACTCATATACCCAAATATACCCAAAAGATGATGGCTGCTCTTGTTAAACATGGTTGTTGTTGAATTTTAATTTGTATGCCAGACTAGGAATAAATCAACAGCTTGCCAACTCTTTTTCGGTTAAAGTTGGTAAGATTTATTCTAGTCATACACTGAAGCAGTCGTAATTCATCATGAAAAGAAAATATATTCAAAAGTTCCTAGAATAGAAATTTAAATTCAAGCTTTACAACGAAAAGATGGACAGTTAAAATAGAACTTATCAAGCTCTTGGAATCGAAAGTTGAGGTCTCCCTGAATATGACAAAGATTTGTTTATTTTCAAGAAATGTTATGGAACTCAAGTACTTTTGAGTTTTGATTTACCAAGCAAAGATCCTATATTTTAACGAAAAATAACAACAGCAGTTGCTATTTAGAGTAGGAAACTGCAATTATTTTTGTCATTTTGCCAAATTTCAAAGGAAATTTAAATGAAATTATTTGTATCTAACCAATAGTTAAATGAGATAAAGTATTTTGGAATGTTCTCTCATTGAATCCAAACAAAAGTGTTTGAAGCAAGCTGTTTTTGTAAATCCATATTTTTGCATAGCCCGTACTCAGAGATCGTATTTGAAATAAAGGCAAAAAGTAAGTACATATAGGATATGAAAATATTTATGACTTTTACTTATATGTTTCAAAATAATTGTAATATTTATACTCCCTTCCTGACGTATCGATCTGTTTTTCAAAGCAAGAAATTTGGATCTCTTCTCCTAAGTCGGGAGACTTGGGCTGACGGCAGCTTCTGTGGAAACCCCCGGTGGCAACAATGGTTCACGGATGGGTCCAAAACTGAGCAGGGTGTAGGTGTTGGAGTCGTTGGACCCAACACCAGAATCTCTACCGCAATGGACTTCTGCGTTCTAAGTATCCTTCTCAAGGGAACTAGGGGAGCAAACATATGAATTTTTTCAGATAGCCAAGCTACGATTAGGGCATTGTCATCCTGGAGCATTTCCTCCTGAATGGTTAAAGAATGCCATAACTACCTCCAAGCCCTGTCCGCCCGGAACAAAGTAGTGCTATGTTGGGTGCTTCGATACTCGGGAGTGGATGGTAACACGATCGCTGACGATTTAGCACGACAGGGTGCCTCCACCCTGACTACATTTCCTGCGCCGTTTTGTGGTATTGGTTGGTCCACGATCAAAACCATGATAAACAAATGGTTCTCCCTTCCGGGGCTTCGTCAAGCAAAACTGCTTTTCAAACCTCTGGATGCAATCGAGACAAAAGGTCTTGGCAGAGCGGACCTAAGGCTCCTGGTAGCTTACCTATAAGGCCACCACACTGTTAGATATAATCTACAGAAAATTGGCCTATCGTACTCTTCACATTGCAGGCTCTGTCTAGAAGACGATGAAGCCACCAGACATATTCTCTGTGACTGCCCAGCGCTTGTATGGGACAGAGCCTGACACATGGGAAAAAAATGGATTAGACCCTTCCTTCTCAGGTCAATACCAACAAAAGACATTTTGGCCGCAGTGCCCCAACTCTTTGTGGGAGCCCTTTTACGGGGAAAAAAAATACTATCGATGGAGGAGAACAAAATAGGGCCAACTTTGTAAAATCTGCTTCGATAGACGTTAAAATTCAAATTTAAAATGCCGTCTCGGCTGGCTCAGAAGACCCTAAAGTAAAAGGTTAAATTTGCAATGATATTGAGATTCACAAATTCCAAAAGAAAAAGAGAAAATCGCTGCTCGAAATATCTTATTCTCCGAGTCCATATTTAACATTTCGATGTTTCAAAACTTTGATAATCCTCGATCGATATGTTTCTTTGTTTCATAATATGAAAGGTAAAATATGTTTTTATTATTAAAATTGTGGATTTTAATAAAAAATACAACAAAAAATTAATTCGATGAGTTTATATAGGGAAATCAATATAAATCTCCAATTTTGTTGAAATATTTTTTCTATAAACTGATTTCGTTTTTCGCAATTTATTTATAAAATGGCTCACAAATTCGTTCTCAAAAAGTGTAGTATCCTAAACAGAGAGATAATGTGAGACTTATACATATGTGTTATAATTAAACAGATAATAATAAAAATACAGCCAAAAGCTGAGTAAAAAAATTTCAAACCAACAAGCTGTAGCTCATTTAACCCATCTCGATGCAGAACAAGAGAAGCTTTTTTTAATTTACAATTAAAATTTTCTGTGTATAAAATAAATGAGGACACCTGTAAAATTAATCGATTTACAAAATGTAAATTTTTTGTACGGTCAATCAATCAATGTAGTAAATTCATGATAAACATTATCAATGATTCAATTAAAGTTCTCAGAAAACGTTTTCTTTAATGAAATACCAATTTCAATGAGATTTAACCAGAAGCAATCACCCACGCACAAATATGCAGACAAGCATATGCACATACAAGGATACGGAGAAGCCTATAAAGATTATACACGTGTGTATATTATACATACGTATATAAAATCAGAGGTCTGCAGTGGACAGAAGTGGCCTTTGGTCCTTTGCCAATCAATAAGTCATATACAAATGCACGGAAATATGGGCAAAAGTGAGTTGTGTCAGTTGATATGAAATGTTAATTAAAGTTCGGAGTAATACTCCATAGCATATAGTATACTATATATGTACATACCTACATAAGTGATTTAACATATACCAACTGCCAATGGCCAAAAGTAGCAGAACAGAGCAGAGCTTCTGGGACCAAACTTTTTCATTTCGAAGTAGGTATGAATGATTTACGAGACATTCAAACACACACAGATGCATACGCATACACACACGCACTTACTATACACTCACACATATTGAATGTTTGGCTACTTACCTCGTAAATGTCAATGCCATGGCTGAGTGACCATGAAGTTTGAAAGTAATCTTCGATTCTTTGCTTCAGTTCCTTGGGCATCTGTTTCAATTAAAAACGAATTCACAAATTATTTAATATCTATGCATAAATTTAAAGATATACTTAGAATACAATGCCTTACAAATTGCAAATTTAAATTCAAATCAAATCCTTTTATATATCCTGCATTTTGTGCACACTTCATTTGCATCCAAAATAGCCTTAGATTTACCTTTACAGCAGATCTGCAGCAGCTTAAATGTGCTTAATTACAAAAACATCACGCATACGCCATGGTGTACACATTTAGTATCCTTTTTACCTAACGCTACCTAATGAAGCGGCAAGTTTTATACCAACACGTATACACTATCAACAGGTTGCGCATATCCTTGGTGTCCTTGGTGCAACACACGCTCGCACAGAAACGTGTGCGGCGGATACCAAACACGCGTCATAAAAAAGCCAGCCACAATCCATGACACCACGCAAAATTGCATAGCACTTTCAGCCATCCAACACCCCACCCATAAATGGTTTCCCCACAATCTTACTCGATCCTTGGCACTATAACATAATCAAGCGCAGACGTCATCCCTTACTAACCACAAACCCAATCCCAATCCCAAACACCAGCCCCGTATCCATTGCATTGCCTAACGATTCGTGGCATATTGCAAGCAAGTGTGCGGTGCATTCTAATAATACCCAACCGAAGACCACTTCATGGCCTGGCCTGGCGTTTTATTGAAAACTCACACATATTCACACAGATACTCACTTATACACAAACACTATTCCGAGTACTCACTATAATAGCTCTGGGCGGGGAACGACGCGACGTTTATGAATATAACTTTTCTGTTCAATGACTATAGCAAATTTGATTCTAATATTGTTTTTGATGTTTTTGTTGTTGTTGTTGTTGCTTTTGACCCGACCCTGGTGCCAATTGGCAATTGATGATCTGGCAGATTTCAATGGAATTCATAGAAAATATTCAAATAATCATCATCATTGATATGTGCCATATGAATTTATGATATGGGTCCAACCATAGTTGGAAATCGACCATTTCGATGGACATCACAAAAATGAAAATCATTTCATTTTCCAACTCAATTACGCCTTTCATGCTGATATCAATAAGTAGTACAGTTTAGTCGGGTCTTTGACGTGAACTTTTCAATTATTTCACTTATCCTAGTTTCTTAGGAATCGTTAGCTTAGTTTGGAATTTATATTTTCTTTTTGATGTATTTTTGTGGCATTGTGATATCCATTTTGAGCTTCGAAAAGTCGACATTTCCATTTTAGTATTGTCTATTTTTAAAAATATAGAACCACAACATAGCTGTGGGAAGTCACCGGAAGTCAACCTCTTTAATGACGGATGTACCAGAAAGGATAATAAGATGGATGGATTTTTGACATCCCATAGCAATTGCTTGCCATTTCACCAGGAACGAGTTCTCTTTGCCACAACGTGAAAATTGTCCAAATATTATATTAAAATTTGAGAGTTTTTTCTTGCTGTAGGCTTTTTTGGTATTCATTCTGCTGAAATTTTATTTTGCATGAAAGTAAGCCGCCGAAAAGACTTAGAGCCGGCAAGTGTAGCCGCACACGATAATGTATCGATACCTGGAGCAAGGGTGCCCAAAAAGTAATCGAAATCGCAAGGGTTGTTGTTGTGCTCACGAGAACATAGAGCAAAGAAAGTTTTAATTTATTGGCAATCATCAGCCTATTTAAAATGAAGGTATAATCCAATAGGAAATAACTAAATTAATTGCTATACATATAAGGTTGTCAAAAAAGTCTTGCGGTATTTTTATTGAATTTTCAATTGTTCATAAAATTGGTTATAATAATGCGATTTAAGTCAAATATGCGCCGTTTTGTTCGATGACGAGTTCCCAACGAGATGCCAACTTCATAATGCCCCTCTTATAGAAGCTCGCTTCCCTATTGTCAAAAAACTCGGAGAGCCAATTTTCACAGGACTCTCTTGTGGACCACTTCCGATTACCAAGCGCGTTCGTCATGGACAGAAATAGGTGGTAATCACTTGGTGCGAGATCCGGACTATACGGTGGATGCAAAAGAACCTCCCATCCGAGCTCCCGGAGCTTCTGGCGCGTCACCAAAGATGTGTGTGGCCTGGCGTTGTCCTGATGGAAGACAATTCGGCCTCTGTTGATCAAAGATGGCCTCTTCTGCATGAGTGCTGCATTCAAGCGGTCCAGTTGTTGGCAGTACAGGTCCGAAGTGAGCGTTTGGCCATAGGGGAGCAGCTCATAGTGGATGATTCCCTGCCAATCCCACCAAACACACAGAAGAACCTTCCTGGCCGTCAATCCAGGCTTGGCCACCGTCTGGGCAGCTTCCCCGCTTTTCGACCACGACCGTTTACGCTTCACGTTGTCGTAAGTGACCCACTTTTCATCGCCAGTCACCATCCGCTTCAAAAACGGGTCGATTTTGTTGCGATTCAGAAGCGATTCGCATGCATCCATACGGTCAAAAATGTTTTTTTGCGTCAAGTCGTGTGGCACCCATACATCGAGCTTCTTTTTCAATCCAAGCTTCTTCAAATGGTTTATAACGGTTTGATGACTCATGCCCAGCTCTTGGCCGATGCTACGGCTGCTACTATGCCGGTCTCTTTCGATCAATTCAGCGATTTTATCGCAATTTTCGACATCAGGCCTTCCGGACCGTGGCGCATCTTCGATCACCTCTGCACCAGAACGAAAACGTTGAAACCATCGTTGTGCGGTGGAAATGGAAACTGTATCGGGTCCATAAACTGCACAAATTTTATTGGCAGCATGAGATGCATTTTTGCCTTTATCGTAGTAGTACTGTAAAATATGCCGTATTTTCTCTTTATTTTGCTCCATGTTTGCGACGCTATAACTCACGAACGACTAAAAGCAAACAACAATTAATCAAACACGTGTTAGCACGTGAAAAGAGCTTTCCAAAAAGCTCTAGCGTGAACCGATGCGACGAATACAACTAGAACTACGCGCTTGCATAGACAAGCTTGCGGAAATACCGCAAGACTTTTTTGACAACCTTATATTATTACGGTATTATGGAGCAAAAAGAGTAATAGAGAGAACTAGCGAAATTGAGTGATAGACAGTCAGGGGCGTATCCAGAGGCAAATTTTGGGGGGTCCTCAATTTTTAAAAGTGTCAATTCGTTATAATGCTTTATGGGAAAAAAATTGTATTCTTTGGGTTAGTGTGAACATAAGTTTCATACATTTAAATTGATACGATGTTTGCCCATTTTAGAGAATCTTTCTTCTTCTGATGTAACCTCAATGTGATAATTTGCATGGAGAAGAGCTAGCCCGTTTAGTCTCTCCTGCAGCATCGTACTTCTTAGCCAAGTTTTGATGCGACGCAAAGAGGAAAAAGACCTCTCAGAACTAGCGTTGGTTGCTGGCAATGTGCACAGAATCTGAATGTTTGGATAGATGTCCTTGTCACACTTTTGTAGTATTTCGATCGTATATGGCATCTCAATTCCAGACCAATTCTGCTCTCAGCTTCATCTTTTGCTGTACTGCATTACCTTCCAAAATTTCACCGAATCGCTCAACAAGGCAGCTTATGAGTTCAGCTATTTCTTCTTCTGTTAATTTTGCATAAAAATGCATGCCTTGTCCCATGATTGAAATTTTCATTTTCTCGAAATGTTCTTAAGGTTTGAAAGTTTCGATATTTATTTGAACTTTCTGCATGATCTTACAAAACTACGCTTATTAAGTCAAAAACACACTACATATTTTTGAAACTTAATTAACTTAATAACTTTCCGAAATGAAATACTATTATTCATCCCCCAAGCACAATGAATGGTCTAAAATGTCCAAAATTAGTACAAATGGACTCATAATATTGTAAAAATGAAAGAAAATACATTTAATGCGCCTACAAAAACAAACGAAGATCGCTTGTCTGATTATTTTCTTTTTCCTAGAAACTTTTAGGGGAGGGGGTGGGGGGTAACTCTACCCAGTTCCCCCCGTAGACCCACCACTGTATACAGTTAGGGCATGACTAACTGCCAGATGAGCAATGGGATGGGCCCTCCTGACTTGGTGTACATATTTCGCTGATTAGACCTTGGAATCGATGGAAACCGATTGCTATTTTCATCGAAAAATCATATTCTCTATTTTTGGCTGAATGGCTTGGTTAATAAACAAAGTTATCGTTATTGGTGAGCATCAAACACCCTTTTTCTCCGTAATTTGATTATAATTGAGGCTGACGTGACTTACTTAAAAAAAAAATGGCGGACGTAAAGTCGGGCGCGGACGACTTTAGGATACCCTGTACCACTAGCTTGTAATAAAGTCCGATTTCTTCACAAAAAACCAAAAACAGAAGAATTTTTAAGCAAAAATTTTTTTTTGACCGATCGTTCCTATGGGAGCTATATGATATAGTCAACCGATTTCAATAAAATTTGACACAGTGCTTAAATACCTTAAAACAGATATGAATGCCAAATTTATTTCAAATATCTTTACAAACAAACAAAACACATCGAATTTTGTATAAAAAACGTGTTTTTGGACCGATTGGTCCTATGGGAGCTATATGATCTAGTCAAACGATTTGGATTAAATTTGGTACAGTGCTTAGGAACTATAAAATACTCACGAATGTCAAATTTGGTCCCAATATCTTAGCAAACAAACGAAACACAACAAATTTTGTTAAAAAATCGATTTTTTGGCCGATCGGTCCTATGGGAGCTATATGATATAGTCAACCGATTTCAATCAAATTTGGTACAGTGATTGGGAACTATAAAAAACTTTCGAATACCAAATTTCGTTACGATATCTTCATAAACAAACGAACTATTCATCTAAAACGTTTTTTGTTGTCGAGGTCGTCTCAAACACCCCCATGGGAGCTATATAATTTATCCCCGATATCAAAAAAATAAAATAAACTTGCCTCCTATGGAATAATATGGGATCTAATGTGAAAGTTTGGTAACTCTAGCTCTTACCATCTCTGAGATCTAGGCGTTCACACGGACGGACGGACAGACGGACAGACGGACGGACGGACAGACGGACAGACGGACATGGGTATATCGACTTCTCTATTCACCCTGATCATATTTTAGGTAACTTTGGGGTGTCTCCGACGTCTCCTTCTATATGTTACATACATTTTCGGCTTGCACAAACTTAATATACCCTTGGACCATACGGTACAGGGTATAAAAACGGTGCAGCTTGCCACATAGCAAACGCTACAATGGTAGGTAGAGATAAAAATTCGCGTTTTGGGCGCCAAAATTGGACTACTTTTTGTGAGGCCATGTTAAATATTTATAAGGATTATGCCAACCAGCCCAAGACTCTTGACGAATTGGAAGGCCAAATTACACCGCATCAACTAAGCCTGGTCTGACCGGATCACCCAGTGGTGGTCATTTAAAGAATATATTGTTTAAATCAAAGAAGTAATGTGTTTTTTTCATATTTCAAAATCTATCGTTCTTGTAGATAAACATAAAACTTTGAATAAATAAAACAAAAATTGGGAGGAGTCGAACCATTTCTATAAAAAAGCTACATCCACGATCGTCCACAATAAAATTAATTCAGCAAAACAAATTAATTTTAATCTTTACATGACGTTTATTGTTGGTAAAAGGAAAAACCAAAACGAGCGCGGACAACGAATTCATTTATTTCCCTTACTTTTTTCGATAAATTCTCATATTGTGTTGGCGCTAAATTATTTTTATCCTTTACATAAAATTATCAATAGAACTTATCGAAGGGAAATATTCGGTTTCAAATAGAGTTCGAAGGAAATGTTCGTTTTCGATTATTATTTTGCCATATACACATCATAAACAAATTGGTGTTACTACAAATTTTGATTTAAGTGTGAATCTATTTTTTATATACGTAGGTTCAAAGAATTCTATCATAAAGCTCCCATAGGAACGATCGGTCAAACAACCTTGTTAGGTTTAAACTTTATTTGCGAAGATATTGTCCCTAAATTTGACAAACAATCATTCTTTTAGATCTCAGAAACAATATATCGGACTTAATTACGAAGTGGTTGTATAGGTTATCCCAGCTCTAACGGCCACGCCCAACTTTAAGGTCCTCATTTTACTTTAAATTTACATTTTAAAAATAAAAATACTTAAGTGTAATTTCTTCAAAAGACAAATGTACTAACAGCAAAATCCCTATAATCCCTTATGACGGCAAAATTAAGAGCGCCATTTGGGAGTGGGAGTAACGATTAAATGGCGACAGTAGCCAGCGACATAAAAACTAAAGAAATGAGTTGTTCATAAAGGGGAATTGAAAGTGGGAAAAAACTTGAACAAAAGGAAACTATAATTTATTCTTAATTGTGGCTGAAATCATCTGTTTCCAATAATGTTATTATAAAAAAAAACTTTGGGTTTTGAATTATTTTAGATAAATTTATTACGACTTGCATGAGCTATTTCACGTACTCCATTCGAGCTTAAAAGATCTAAGTCGTTTATGAAAATTACTTTGGGACATCTTTGGTTAAAATTATGAGCAGGTGCACTGCTGTTAAATTATGAATTCTATTTATAACTTATTAACAATAATGACTATTTGTATAGTAAGAAATGTTTTCCTGAAATAATCTTATATTTCTTAGCTACAATTTGTTGCTGTGTCTTTACTTACGTTATGCAATGCCACAAAATCCTTCAAGTCCCGCCATTTGCTTTCATAGAGTGAACGTCTTGAATACATCCGTTGGATTATAGCCGTCACATTACCAAAGACCACGGCATGCATCAAAGCTGTTGAATCAATCAAGGATATATGAAATCATTGCGTTTAAATAATTAATCCTATCACATACCGCCAATCAGCATCATGATAATAGTAAAAACCTTTTCCGCTGTCGTGTTTGCCGACACATTGCCAAAGCCCACAGACGTCAAGCTGGTGAAGGTAAAGTACAGTGCCGTCGAATAGGTTTCGGCCGTGGTCAGAAAAAGAACGGAGACATTTTTGCGTTCAGCGAGCAACTGTAGCCAACCTTAAGGCGATAAATAAAAAATATATAGTGGAGTTTCCAATACAATACTTTTATATTATCACATAATTTTAACGCTATAAAATAGATTTTTTAATTTAAACAAGTAAATAATAAACTAAAATAATATATAATAAAATAAGCGTGTTAAAAACAAAGCTTTAATAGTAATAGTGATTTTTTAAGAGCTTCTTTTGTGAAACTTTCAGCTCCATAGCTTTTAAGTCTCTGAGATCTCAAGTATATCTCAATTAATTCAAGAGACCACCTTTCGGATTCGGTCTTAAACTGAAGGACAATGTTCTCTTTGAAGAGTCAGTCAGAGAATTGTTATTATGGGGCCTGTCACGACCCCCTCTGCACGTTACATACATTTGCACGAACTTTATATACATATATATTTTTTTTATATTGGTACAGGGTATAAAAATGTAAGATCTCAATATTGGCAATTATCTCTAATACGTGTGAAAATATGAAGAAAACTCAGAAATTTACATAAGAAACTTTTTATATCCTGTACAAAGGGTATACTAAATTTGTGCAATGTGCGTAAAGAAGAGAAGGAGGCGTCACAGACCCCAATTCCTCCGCGAGCACCAACGTATTCTAAAAATTGTGACAACAACCCATCCCCAACAGAGCATTAAAAAACAAATAATAATTTTTAAGCCATCTCCAGGGCACTGCTATATGCCAGCTTAATTGAAATTATTAGGGGAAAGAAACCCAGAAGAACAAATAGCGATGACTAGACCAAAAGAGTCGTCCTTATAATTGGCATAACTTCTACTTTGGCTTGTCGCTCTGTCAAATAGTCAGGCCAAGTCTGTCAGTTAGCTGAATGCTGTCACAAGTTTAATATGAGAGTGTTCCAAATCCCGGGTTGCCTAGCAACATGAAGCTTTAGGCGCAGGTTGCTTTCACACAGCAAACACGCATTCACACTCACACACACACACCCACACTCTACAATACCATCTAATACGCACGCATACACAGATACACAAGCATAGATTGAGATACAATCTGGTTTTGTTTGTTTGGCCATCTTGCTCTTGTGCCTCGTATCTATTATACATGTATCATGGTTGCAGCATATTGACGTAAAAAGTAACTGGCAATTTGTTGCTTTTGTAGGCGTACACACACTCACACACACACACATAGATACACACACACTCGCACAGATACACACTACAGATACAGACTCCTCCTCATCTGCGCGTTTTGTGCAACCGACAGTTGCCAGTTTATTATACCATTTGCCTGGGATTTTTCAAGAACTTTTGTTGTTCGACGTTCCCTCCTTTGCGGCAAGAGAAAAAAAAGAAAATGCGAAAATATAACGCATAAATAATATGTACAATAAAAACAACTTTTCAGACATAACAGGAATGGACTCAATGAAATGACAATAAAAGATGAGTTAATTTTTAATCGTTCCCAGATATCTTTTTGATATTGTTTTAAGTTTAATTTTTTTATTATCTTAAAGTTCCGACTTTTTATTGATAAAAAATGCTTAGATATGAACAAATAATCCCAAATGAATGTATGATATAATCTTACTCACCTCAATATAAAAATTTTATCAATTAAGTTAAAGAACTGCAGACTTTCATTGAAATTTACAAAGACTTAAAAGTTTCTTAACTAAGAAAAATATCTTGATGATACTCTGCAGACAGATTGGTCATGCATGCAAATTATGCAGCTTAAACTTCTTAGCATTATTATTTAAACCCCGAAAGTTTGGTTAATAGAGCTCTTACCGCCTCTGAGATCTAGGCGTTCATACGTACAGACAGACGGACGGAGAGACAGGCAGAGGAACCAGTTCAATCGTTCTTTTTTATGTACTTATTTGTTCGTATACAGTGGTTTTTTCTTATTAATATGCCTATAAGTCATTGTCTATTAAGGGATTTTTTCCGGTCGGGTTAGTAGACCAATGCAGCCCACTTTGTGAAGCGAATGTGATGGTTATACAAGACTGGTATTTCCCGGGTTGCTTGATCCGCTGGAGATACATCATTACCCACCTACCAACTATGTCTGGGAGGCTTTCTCCTAACCGTCACCTTGAGAACGCGCATGACAATTTTTTTTTTCTAAATTGTGATATTTAGTGCATGCCAAGCAATAAATTATAATTAAATTATAATTAAGCAAGAAATAAAAAATACAATAATTTTAGAAGTATGAGTTAATTTCGGCTTTCAGGGAACAAACCGTAAAAAGATTATTAATATTAATGAAAATATGGACCAACTAATAAAAAATTTAAGTACTAAGGCAAACTGTGACAAAAACAAGAAGCAAAAAAAGCAACATCCGATTGAACAGTATAAGAACGAGGAACTCAAGAATAACCTGCAAGCAGGCCCGACGAGGAGAGAAGGGCTTTTTTCGCGGAGCTCTCGGAGGGACCCAGACTCGAGAGTCATTCCGAGAGTTTTTTGCTTAAAAAAATGTGGTAAATTATCATTCTACCTGAGCCCCGCAACATATTTTTGTGTGATCTCACACTTGTCAACAATTATACGTAATTTCATGAATTAAGAAAAATTGATAGGGGCCCGGATACGAGATTTCCCCCGGGGCCCAAATATTCTCTGCTGCAAGGCTATATAAATAAGAAGAAGTGAATAAAAAAGAAGGATGTAGGAATCGATAATATCGACAGTTTTGTTTTTCGGGTACTATCAATAGTTTTTTTGATATCGGTAGTATACTTTACTACTTGTATGATATTAAGCATTTGTGACAAAGCCGAAAATGTATGTAACATATTGGCAAGGAGTACGTCGGAGACACTGCCAAACCAGTTTACCCAAAATATGATCAGGGTGAATAGAGAAGTCGGTATACAAATGTCCGTCCGTCTGTCCGTCTATCCGTCTGTCCGTTTGAACGCCTAGATCTCAGAGATGGTAGAGCTAGACTTAAAAACTTTCACATTAGATCCCATATATATAGGAGACAAGTTTATTTTATATTGTTGATATCGGGGATAAATTATATAGCTCCCATGGGGGTGTATTGAGACGACCTCGACAACAAAAAACGTTTTAGATCAATAATTCATTTGTTTATGAAGATATCGTAACCAAATTTGGTATTCGAAAGTTTTTATAGTTTCCAATCACTGTACCAAATTTGATCGAAATCGGTTGAGCTATATCATATGCTCCCATAGGACTGATCGGCCAAAATAACTTTTCTAGAGAAAAATTCGCTATATTTCGTTTTGTAGTAGAGATATCGTAACCAGATTTGGCGTTTCGAAATTCTTAGACCACTTAAGCAATGTGCCAAATCTGAACATAATCGGTTGACAATATCATAAAGCACTCATAGTCCGATCTTCCAAACTAATCGATTATTTGAACATAAATTTGTTGCGTTGCGTTTGTCTGCTAAGATGTGGGGACCAAATCTGCCATTCGTGAGTCATTTTATAGTAACTAAGCACGGTACGTCAGTTTAATCCAAGATCGTTATGACTAGATGCACACAGCTGCCCATAGGGTCAATTAGTCCAACACAACACGTTATTTATACAAAATTCGATGCTAGTTTTGATTTGTTTGTAAAGATACTATGAGATAAAGTTAGCATTCATGATATTGTTTAAGATATTTAAGCACTGTGTCAGAATTTGATCGAAATCGGTTGACTATATCATATAGCATCCCATAGGAACGATCGGCTAGAAATAAGTTAGTTTGCTTAAAAATTCTTATGTTTATAGTTTTATGTGATCAAATCGGACTTTATTACAGGCATTGTGTTCCAGGGTATCCATAAAGTCATTTTTTGTATATATTTAGATTAAATTTTTATAATTATTGTTATGTTATAGTTGAACAGGGATAAAACTTCCAAACACTTATTTGTATAAATTACTTCATTGCTTAATAATAATATTATTCCAATAAAGATACAGATAAAGATTTTACTTTGTTCGATAGTACTATCGAAGTCTAAATCACCGAGTAGCGTCACTAACAAATTAAATGGAGTTAGTTATCATATTTTCAATTTTCCATATTCATAAGTTATTGATCTTGATATTTTTATTTGTTTAATTCTATTGCTTAGCTTCTGCGCAAAAATCGGAGAAATATAATTATGAATGCACAAACAATTCGACAATTATTACCAAGAAAACGTTAAAATTTCGATTATTATAAGATTCCACACGAAATTTAATTACGAATCTAAAAAAATATATTTTTTTAATTTAACATTCTAGAAAGAGACAAATAAACATTCTAGAAAGAGACAAGTAAGTAGGTACATTCCAATATATCCAATAAACGCATAAAAAAATTACGAAAAACGGCTTCAACTTCTAATAAGTGGCTACATAGATTTGTACACACAAACATATGTACTAGATCCTATCCTTGATGTTGCCCATGTGCCTGACAGCTTATGCAGGTGATTCACTTGACTCAGTTGAGTCATTTGAGTCGGGTGTACCCTTAAGCGACGCAATTTCATTTGGCCAACCAGGCACTATGTTGGCAAACATAATCAACGCCATCAGTCAGAGTCCTGGCTAACAAACTTAACAAATTACTTTCTACCGCCCCCCGCCCCTCAGCAAGGGCAATGTCTAGAGGCACCACAAGTACGTAGGGTAACATAAAAGGCTACAGGGTCACTGCTGGCAGTTGGTAGATGGTAGTTGGTAGATGGTACTCACCGATGTTGCTGTCCGGAAACCACTCGTACTCCTTCACGGCTATGACATACCAAATGCAGGCCAACCAATGCGCCGCCAGCGTAAACGAAAACATCAACAAAGTCAAAATCATGGCCGTGTGCTGAGAGTATCGATCAATTTTTTGCAGTAGTCTGGCCAGGCGCAACAGCCGCGTCAATTTGACAAGATGGATGTGCGATTCCTGTATGGGAGATAGAGGAGCACAAGATACATCGTTAAAACTGTGGCAACCTACGCCCGCCCTTAGTAGTCATACAATATGCGTAAAAAAAAACGAAAAAATTGCGCATGTTGATTTTGGAACGACGAATCTTATGTACTTTAACAATTTGGCGCTTTAAAAGTTTTCATTTTTCGAAACCGAAATTGAATCTCAATATAATATTTATTTATTGGGAGACAGTAATCAATTAAATTATTCACTAATTATTTAAAGATTTTATGGGAAAGGATCCTTAATAAATTATATTATATATGTGACTTACAAAAAAAAAAAAAAAAAGGTATTTAATGGAGCTGTTTACGATATAAAACTAAACTTTTGTCTAAATCAACTTCCTCACTAGAATTCTAAATGCTATTGAAAAATTTTAAATCGGCTAAAACAAACTTTTTTAAATGAATTTCGAGTACCCTTTTAACCATCTTAGCTCAGATCTACACCATAAAGCCAATATCGAAATGACGGACTAGCCGTCCTGACTCTTACTTTTAAAAACATAAGTATACGACCCATTGGCTTATATTTTAATAGAATAGACTTCAAAATAACATCAAAATGAAGATGCAATGAATTAAATTATCTAAGACGTTAAGTTGATTTGTGTTGACTTGTTGATAAAGCCAACTACTTCATGCCCAAGCCGTTTACCGGCTGTGGCCACTCGCCTGGGAAAGAGCTTTTACACATATTATATGAAAAAAGAGCTTTTTACTATAGGCGATATGGCTCTGCTCAAATGCACTCACGGCTGGCATTTGAACAATTTGATTCGATTAAAAGTCTTTAAGAGATAATATCGAAATCAAATGACAACCAAAAAAAAAAAAAAAAAACAGTTGTGGCCCATTGTACGTCGCCATTTTTGAAAAGGTGGGCTCTGCCTATCGCTGCCGTGGGCCTTTATCGCTTAAATCTATTAATTGGGCTGGGTAAAACGGATTTTTTTATATCAATAAGTCAATTTTATTATTCAACTTTGCTCCCGCCGTTTCCCAAATGATGGCGCTAGTAGCCAGTAATAGTTCAAATAAATAAATCACAGCTGTTTTTCATCAGTTTTGACATCGATAAATATAACCTTACATCGATATTAGTTAATTTTTGTTTGCGTCATATAGTTACACTTAATTAAATATGTCAACTTATAAACCGAATTCACGTCATTTGCGGGAGATTTTACTTTTTCATTTCAACATGAAAAAATCGGCGGCTGAGGCTCATCGGGTTATTTCAAGTACTTATGGTGATGATACTATTAGTGAAAGAACGTGTCGCGAGTGGTTCCAGCGCTTTAAAAGCGGTGATTTTGTTGTTGAAGATCGGCATAGCAGTGGCAGAGAAAAACTTTTGAAGATGATGAACTGGAGGCTTTACTTAATGAAGACTCGTGCCAAACTCAAGAACAGCTAGCAAAATCATTGGGAGTAACTCAGCAAGCAGTATCAAAACGCCTGGAACAGCTGGGGATGATCCAAAAACAAGGATACTGGGTACCGTATCAGTTGAAACCAAGAGATGTTGAGCGACGTTTATTTGTTTGTGAACAGCTGCTTGAAAGACAAAAACGAAAAGGATTTCTTCATCGTATTGTTACTGGGGACGAAAAATGGGTGCACTAAGACAACCCTAAGCGACGCACATCATGGGGATTGCCCGGCCACACTCCTACGGCGACACCTCGACAGAATATTCACGGATCCAAGGTCATGTTGTGTATTTGGTGGGATCAGCTTGGCGTAATTTATTATGAGCTGCTAAAACCTTCTGAAAAAATTACTGGTGCACTTTATCGAACGCAATTAATGCGTTTGAGTCGGGCATTAAAAGCAAAACGGCCGCAATACGCTGATAGACACGAAATAGTAATTTTGCAACAAGACAATGCTCGACCTCACGTGACGAAAGTAGTCAAGACGTACCTCGAAACACTGAAATGGGAAATTCTACCTCACCCGCCATACTCTACAGATGTTGCTCCATCTGATTACCATTTATTTAGGTCGATGGCACACGGCCTGGCGGGCCAGTGCTGCGATTCTTTTGAAAAAGTGAAAGAATGGATCGATTCTTGGATCTTATCAAAGGATGAAGAATTTTTCCGACGCGGGATTCGTTTGTTGTCTGAAAGATGGGCCAAAGTAGTGGAAAGTGACGGATAATACTTTGAAACATAAATAAGATACCATTTTTTGCAAAGTTGTAGACCTAATAATTATATCAAATATTAGTTACAGAGTAGAGATACTTTTATTTCATGAAGAAAATACTATATAATAGCAAAGAACTTCAATGCGACTTGTGTCATAGCAAACCTCATATACCCTGATAAAGTATAAAAAATAGTATCGAAATCAAAGCTTGAGCTTGTGAAAGCCTACCCTGTTCAACATCATTGAAATTGTGAACATGTTTTTGCAATTTGCAGCAGTCAGTTTTGGTTAAAGTAACAAAAAAATATATAGGTAGATAGTACATTTGGCCATAAAAAGTGCATAAAAGTTTTGAATTTTTTTTTTATTAAATTTTGTGGAGCTTTGAACTTTAATAAAAGTAAGTTCATGAAATTCTGATATATGGTATAACTTTGCAAAATTTTGCATGATTTTTAGTTGATGAATAAAAAAAGTCTTAAAAAGGTAAAACTTTAAAGCAAACGCTGGAAATTGAAAATAACTAAATAATAGGAGGTCTTGGCGCTGGAGCTTTAAAAAGCATTTATGAATATTTTATAAATCCGATATCTTATATTAGGCTTCTCGAAAATGTTTAGTTTCCTATATCTATAACATGTATGAAATTAAATTAAATTTTTTTAAATGCAAGCAGCTTGTGATTGTTGTAAAGAGAATACAAATTTTAAATTTATTGGTTTACGCAATCATGTCCCATTTTTTTGATTCTGAGCATACACTCTTAAATATTTGACATTTAGTCTGCTTTAGCGCATTCAGCTAACATATTACTGGAACTTCCTGTGAGCCCAAAACCAGACCCGTCGAGAGGGAGGAGCGAAAGAGCAGATTCCCCCGGGCCTCGACTTTATGCAGGCACCAGTGAAATGACTGTCGGGTGATTCATTTTAAAGGTGTAATGAGGGTCGAGTGAATTTTCCCCCCGTACCCTGATTTTCTCACTATGACCCTGCCTAAAACCATATGGCGATTCTGTACAAATCGATCGAATTTGGGTAAAAAAAAACAAGAAAGTGAGCAATAGCCAAAAAATCTATATATATTTATGAAATACCTATGCTAGAAAATGTGCATAAAAAAATAAAGTTTATTGTTACGTCACATAGCTTATAACCATCGGACTATGTAGACGCTTTTAACGTTACCCCATTTATGAAATTATGACAAGTGGCTTAAAAGTTATGAGGGAGCAGATGAACATAAATAAATTTGTTTTTTTTTCCCGTAAAAGGGTTCCTCACAGGGAGTTAGGCACTGCGACCAAAAGGTCTTTTGTATTATACCCTTAAGTTAAAACAAAAGACTTTCCGCATAAAAAGCAGTAGGTCTTTTGTTGACATTGACCTGAGATGGAAGGGACTCATCCGTTCCTTTCCCATGTGACACGCTCTGTCCCATACCAGCGCTGGACAGTCACATAGAACATGTCTGGTGGTTTCATTATCTTCTTAATCGCATCCAGTGGTTTGACAAGCACTTTTGCTTGACGAAGCCACGGAAGGGACTTTGTTTATCATGTCTTCATTGTGGACCAACCAATACCACAAAACGGCGCAAGAGATGTAGTCTGGGTGGAGGCACCCTGTCGTGCTAGATCGTCAGCGATCGTGTAACCATCCACTCCTGAGTGTCCAGGCACCTAACATACCTTTCTTCCGCTCGCACAGGGCGTGGAGGTAGTTATGGCATTCTTTAAACATCCTGGAGGAGATGCTCCAGGATGACAATGCCCTAATAGCAGCGTGGCTATCTGAAAAAAAAAATATGTTTGCTCCTCTAGTTCCCTTGAGAAAGCTACTAAGGACGCAGATCTCTTCGGCATGAATCTTCTCTTGAAAGACGCTGGGCCAGATGCCCATTGCGGTAGAGATTCTGCTGTTGGGTCCAACGACTCCAACACCAACACCCTGCTCAGTTTTGAACCCATTCGTGAACCATTGTTGTCGTCGGGGGCTTCCACAGGGGCTGCCGTCAGCCCAAGTCTCCCGACTTGCGAGAAGAGATCTAAGTTTCTTGTTATGAAAAAGTTCCGTGATGATAAGATCTGATCTAGAGCAGATCGACGTATCGTAGGGAACATACATACATACACACAAGTCAAATACCTTGCTTTTGTTTTCGCGGTTGTCGAGTCCTTTTTTTGGAGAGTCTTCTAAAGATATGATGCAAGATGATTTGAGCAAATTGGTGATCCCCACGTATACCACTTCCCTCACCTATTCTTTAATGGCGTTTCGAAGCTTTCCTCGAAAATAACAGTTAAAATACTTATTTTAAAAGACTTAAAAATATCCTTGTATACCATCATCATATTTTCACGAATAGTGTAAGCCTGTTAAACGAAACGGTAACTACTTCATTTCGTACAGTTTCTCAAACTTTGGCATGGTTTTGCTTACAATTTAATTAGACAGTAAACTAGACTGGAACCTAAACACAGAGGATCGAAGAAAAAAGGCCACAATCGCCTTATACACTTGCAAGAAAGCCATTGGACTTAAATGGGGAATGTGCCCAAACATAGTCCACTGGCTGTATACTGCCATTGTTAGACCCATACTCATGTATGGAGTCTCGATCTGGTGGCCTACTCTAGATAAGGGGACTAACCTCAAAAAGTTAAGTAAGGTTCAGCGAACAGCCGAACTTACAATTAGTGGTGCTCTACGATCAACACCAAATGAAGCCTTAGATGCTATTTTAAATCTCCTACCACTGAACAAGGTAGGGAGACAACAAGCCACTTTATCAGCTTTACGCATGAGAGAGGCAAAGAAATGGAATGATCAAGATTTTGGTCATGCAAAGATTCTTAAAGGGAACCCACTCATTCCCGAAAGCACAGACTACTGCATACCGCAGGAACATGTCACAACCAAATTCAGAGCCTATATTCCAACCAGAGAGGAGTGGAATACTGGGGTACAGGCCCAGCAGGCTCGATAAAGGTATACACGGACGGTTCCAAGCTAGACGACCGTGTAGGGGGAGGGGTCTACGTCGAGGATTTCGACATTAAAATTGCTTTTAGGCTCCCGGACCACTGCAGTGTCTTTCAGGCAGAGGTCACAGCAATCCGGGAGGCTTTAACAACAATAAAAAACCTGCTGAAATTCAAGATAAAAATATCTGTATATATTCGGACAGCCAAGCGGCTATTAAGTCTCTAGTCTCGATGACTTCGTGTATGAAGTCAGTGAATGACTGCCGCTTATCTCTAGGGGAGATGGCTGAGCAGCTTTCAATTCACCTGATATGGGTCCCAGGGCACAGGGACTTTGAGGGAAACTGCATTGCGGATGAACTGGCTAGGAAAGGAACTACCAGCATCCTCCTTCAAGATAAGGAGGGCCTGGGTATACCCATGGCCAGCTGTAAACTGAGAATACGAAACTTTTTCGCTCTCTGTGCAAATAAAACGTGGAATCGGACATCGAACACGTGTAGAATCTCGCGGCAAACCTGGCCGACATACTGCAGTAAAAGAACCAAAAAACTTTGCTGTCTAAATAGAGCTCAGTGCTCATCTGTCATTCGTGCCATCACGGGACACTGGTTGGTAGGAAACCACGCATCCCGTTTGAATGCTCCCCATCACGACTTCTGTAGAAGCTGTGGCGATGAAGAGGAGCTAGAGACGGTGGAACACTTCTTCTGTCACTGCCCAGGACTAGGCAGAAAAAGATTTAGGTGGTTCCTACAGTCACATTTTCTAGACGACCTATCTCAGCTCTCTGAACGGAGTCCAAAATGCCTTTTAAGGTTCATTCAGGCAGCCGGATGGCTTCCTCAACCTTCGTAGGGGACCCAACAAGTGGGGAAATGTGGTGAACTGGCTCACTAGCGGTACCACAAAGGGCCTATCCTTGGCCTAAGTGAGTTGGGATGTTGGTCCCAACTGCCGCCCTAACCTAACCTAACCTAATAAATAACTTTTAGTGCTTAGTGCATTTTATAACTCACATTTTTGATGGATATTTTTTTGGCATATAAAAACTATTTTTCAAAAACTTGCAGGCACAACCCAACATACAATATACTACTTAATAAAAGAAAATAACTTTGTATACGCATACGTAATTTAAATATTTAAATCACTTTTTGAACGTTCTAAAAACAGACAATTTTGTGCTTTATTAGATTTAAATCTCAAAACAGTGTTAATTGAATCAACAAATAAATTAGTTGACATAAATTGCCAAGTTCTTTCAACAGCCTGTTGCCTGCTTATTTTTGGGGCACGAACTTTATATCGTTTCATCTAAAACAAAATGTGTATTCTAATAAATGCAAGGTACACACACCTAATACATAAATAATATGACTTCCGGCAAAGAACGGAGACAGCCATTCACAAAAAAATGGCTAATGCAAACGTAAACAAGCCAAGTTAATGGCAACAACAAGAGCAGAGAAAAGGGGCAACTCCCACAACAGGTAATTGTTGGGCTTATAAAGACGACAAGACGACATCCTGTAACGCCTACGTCGCCATTTAATTTGACAATTTCTTAACAAGACTGAGAGTTTCCTTCCATGAAAATGGCCATAAAGGTATTTTTAATTTAAACGATTAAGACGGCATTATCTTTATTGCAATTGGCTTAAACCGACTTTAAGCCGAAGAAAAGCAAACAATGGAAAAAGCTAAACAAAAACAAGACAAAAACAAAATTTTCATTGAAATGTAATGTCAAACAATTTTCCTTTGAACCAAAACAATAACAAGCAACACATAGATACACAAATACACAGATAACCCACACAACCACAAAAAAAACACATGTATACAAGCATTCACAAAACACATCAGAATTTGGATTTTCAAAGTAACTTTTTTCCATCAACGCCCACCAAAAAAAAACCATGACAAAAATTTACATTGAAGTTGCAATCTCAGTTGGTCTATCTTTCTTTGGAAAAGTTCCGTGCTGCGTTTGGTTCACATTGTTGCTAAGTATCTTGACTTTGTCGCATGCAGCAACAGATTGACTTTTGTCATGGCAACATCCGTTTCCGCTTCGAAGCACACGCGCGGCTTGTTCAGTTCAGTTCAGTTCAGTTCGGTTCAGTCAATAGCAGCGCCTTGGGAGGCATCCGGCTGAGGAGTTCACTCCAAGAAGCCGAAGTTTGGCGGTGGCTGTGGCCCAAAAAATAATTAAAACTTTGAAATAAACTAAATATAGTATAAAAAAAAAAGTTTCAAGTGCATTAGCTGGAATTTTATGCACGAAAACAGAAATAAGAATTTTAAATAAAACATCAAAATGTGACTCATATAAGCCGAATGTTTTGTATCCTTCAATTTATCTTGGCATTTTTATTTTGAAACTTTAAAGTGGCCCCAACGATTTATAGAAACTTATGATTTATGGCTCAAATAAATGTGACAAAACTAGTGAACACTTTTGACTTCTTATCCATATATATAAAAGAAAGTGGTGTTAATTGCACTATCTATAACTCAAGAACGGATAAACCGATTTGGCTAAAAATTGGTGAGAGGTAGCTTAGAGCTAGGACGCGGACATAGGATACTTTTTATGCCGTTCGACCGCGTTTCCGTGAAGTCTCTATAAATTGTGGTATAACAAAAACGCATCTGACATGAAATAACAAAACGAAAATGACAGCTAAACGTAATTTTGTCTATGGTTAAGTAAAAAATTTGATAATATACATTTTGTAATAAATATATATGCATCAGTAATTTGTTTTTTTTTTTTGAATCATCATTAACAATGCTGCCACCAAGACGCTCGAATCTTTCCCGCAAAGCCGTAAAGCAAGAAGGATACGAAACATTGCGAATGATATGACTGAAGAAGCACAAGGAATTTACCCGTGAAGAGTCTGGCGATTTCCTTCAAACACTAAAAGTGATTCATCTGCTGAAGATTTCTCTGAGCAATTGCTGACTATCGGTAATGGTCGGTACCCGTCGACAAATCGAGCGGATTAATTTCATTTCCTCAGAATTTCTGTAACTTTGTCTCATCGAAAGACGAACTTATCAATGAGTATTGAATTACTTTGCAGTTCTCCTTAAATTCGGTCTTATATTTATACTGAAAACTCTTGCGGAAGCAATTTGGGTCCAAACCCAAGGTAGGGCAGGACAACGTCTGCCGAGCTTACTAGTTATATATATAATTTCCCCGACTGATTATAAAAATTTTCCATTTCCAAAATGTATTTTTTTCGTAAGTATATCAATCACCAGTTTTATTTAACATGTCACCATGGACATCTTTCAAACAAAGTTGGTGAACTTAATTCTTATTTATATATTTTTAAATATTTAATAGCTATATACGATATTTCTAATAATATATAGCAGCTTGAGTGACGTTCGGAGTGTATAAAAATTATTATGAGAAAATCATCTTCATTACATGAGACACAATTTTTGTAAAACATTTCGAGATTTAGAGGATATGAAGATATAAAAATGATTGAAATATGATTCGCACGCAAATAAAAGATGTTTAGATTCAGTTCGAAAACTTATAGTCAAAAATGTACTTCAATGCCAAAGATCTAATTACAGTGCTGACTTTATTAAAGTAAAAATACGCATTTCTGTGTAAAATTAAAAATGATGAGCAGTAAAAAATACAAATTACGTATACGCAACGTATTCTTAAAATTGAGCTAGAAAGAAAATAATGTGCAAATGTTAAGCGTTCTATTAATATTAAAGGCACTTAGGTGCAGCTTGACTTTTCCAACTTTTCCAGACAACTGTTGCAAACTGCTTGACATATTTATAAGGCACTCAGAGAAGTGTATATACATATATCAAAGTAGCTAATTTTATCCAAGTCAAGTGTAAGAAAAATGTCTGCCAACAAAGAGGCTCAGCAAAAAGTATGACTTGCTACTACTTAGATACTTCATAACTTTGGCAGATTCCACACACACTCAAGCCCACAAACTCATGGCATCTGGCACAGGATTAAGAGCAGCCCAGATACTACTTGCAATTAGAGTACATTAAATTCTTGCTTAAACTTTTGACTTAGCCAGACTCAAAGCGGCTTAACGCACTCCCACCAGATTTAAGTGCTTGAATTTGGAATTTTTTTTCAGTTTTTTCTTGTTTTTTCCATGCTGACAAGTAAAAAAATTCGTCCGCTTTTTTGCGTTTGACTGCACCGCATTAGTTTAAGTAAAAAATAAAGCATTTCTTGCGGAAGTCAGCGGAGCAGTTAAGAAATTTGCTTTTATTTGATCGAAATATGAAGTCAAAACGGAAAAGCTAAAAGTAAACCGCAACAAATGACAAGCAACAAGGCCACAGTCACAGTCACAGTCATATATATATATGAGTACATAGTATATAAGCATATATGTATGGAAAATACAATATATAAATGCTATCTTTGTACCATGACTATGTGCTAAAAGAAAAAATCGATAAAAAATGAGTTTTAAATTTAGCAAATACCCGCGCTTTAGTATACAATGGCATTATGATGCTTTTGATTACATTTCTATGTTCTTCCTTATTCTGCTTTGCCAAAAGACTCAAAGATGATGGGGAAGATGAAAAACATCCCCCTTGAAATGTCAATAAAACTGTGGACTGTAATGTCTCTTACTTGCTTTTTGCTTGCTTAAGCGTTAAGTTTTTCTACAGGACATACGACGGACCCGGACCCAGGCGCAAAATTCACGACTTCCACTAAAGCTGTCCCTACACTTGGCAAAAAATCATGTCTACATTTTATGCAGATTTTATTTCTACAAGTATTACAAAGGATTTGATGCTCTTCTTTATTTTGGGTAAAGGTAAGTACTGATGTGAGCAACAATTT